>JASAND010006763.1:0-29576 GCA_030248195.1 Trissonchulus latispiculum
TGTTTCATAGGTATGCTGAATCCAGGCGCACATGAAGTGCCTTTGTTTGTCCGTCCACGTATGTACTACTTTTTAAATTGCCAACAGGCGTTCCACATTGCCGGCTATTACTTGTAACTGAAAGCACTCCATCAATAGCGAAACAACCGGCGCCAGGTCTGATGGCGCCTATTATTTGGGAAGCAGGCATAGGAAAGATTGATAAGCCTGAGTTCAGCTGATGACCCCGGTTTCTTCTTGGTCCACCAGCCCTAGTAGAAGCGCTACACTATTTATGTAAAATATAGTTGTTCGGGGGCTCTATTGGGGCCGGTTCTCTGCCCGGCGCACCAGACAGAGGGGGCCCAGTACTTCCTCAGTGGACGGTGTCCGGTCAACTCTGCCAATTAGGGAGTTTGAGCACATTGCAGTGGTCAATCCACTTAAGGGGGGGTCGCCAATTTTCGACCATCTCCGATTTGTCTCATTTTCACATATTTTGTACTCCCCATGGGTCCGCAAAACAAGACAGTTGCGTTTGTTGCAAAACGTTCCCTATCATTCACAATAGTCCACCAAAGGTGAGCCCGACATGTGTTAAACATAGGAAAACGAAAAAGTTAGGAAAATTTCGCGGTAACCAAATGTTTGAGCGTTGCGTAAGGGCAAATGAGCTATAACTTGGCAAAATGTTAATCTGGACTAGGTAGCGTGTTAATATCTATATGAGGAGTTTTTGCGTTAGCCCAGCGAATTTCTAGAAATTTTCAGAGTTGGATGAAGTCGGTTTTTGCTAAATTCCGACTTACAAGAATGTCACAAAAGAAATATTTCGTCATGGCCTGAACTAACCATTCAATGCACAGGTTTCGCGTATAGATATTAACGCAGTACACAAATAGAGCTTCAATTTGCATACGCCCAATCCCTGCTGCTGCTTGGGAGTAGATCACACTTTTGGGCACCGCGTTGGCGTTTTGCCTCAAAATACGCCATTTTCTCAATTTTTTGAATATAATGGTCCATAAGTCGGGTGATAGCCGAGCTATCCCAACCAAATTCGGTGTGCCAGTTTGCACATATGAAAGGAAGATGTGTGCTAAATTCCACTGCAATTGCTGCTGTTTAACTGTGGACGCATGTCTCAGTGTCAGGAGGCCTATAGACAAAAAATGGCAAATTTTTCTAATATAGCCAAATTTTATATCAAATTGAAGCTCTCGATGTTCTGAATATTTTATCTTCTTGCACCAAGTCTCTACAAAGCAGTATGGGAAAGTTAGAGCACGTTAAAGTTGAAGTAAATAACAGTCGGAAGGAGCTTGAGCAAATCGTTCAAACGGCGTTTCTCGCTCGGTGCTTGGCGTATCATTGTCATTTGCTTAGCAATAAATAGCCCCAGATAGAGGCTTCAATTTGATCTATTGGCCATGCCGTAGTCTCTTGTCATCCTATGTGCACACGACTTCGAAGCCCTCAGCGAGGCATGGTGGCGTAAATACTAAATTGTAGGGATTTGAACTGCAATATCTCTTACCTGGATTGACGCTAGACTCTAAAAATTTGTCTTATTTTTGGACACATATGGGGGTATATTATAGCCAAAAATGAGCGGAATCGGTGACTATAAAATTAGGTGCCTGGCGACCCCCCCCCCCCCCTTTAAGCAGGCATCAAATCCCCTTCACGCAATGTAAGAAAAAGTTCATAATACTACATATTAATTCATAATATTATATACTATTCACTCAATATTAACTCTTATTTAACACAAAGAGTAGAGCCCGCAGGCCTCTTTTCTTCTTATCTATAAGTAATAGATAATGTAATCTTCTTCTGTAATCTATACGCGAAGTCTGTGCAGTAAACGGTTAGTTCAGGCCACGACGAAACATTTCTTTGGTGACGTTTTTGTAAGTCAAATTTGTGCAAAAAACTAGAGACCTTCACGGGCCTAAATTTTCAGGCCCAGCCCGGCCCGGCCCGTAACAATTTCACCTCGGCCCGGCCCGGCCCGGCCCGGTTGAAAAATTTTCTACCTCGGCCCGGCCCGGCCCGCTCCAACTTAGGCCCGGCCCGGCCCGGCCCGTAAGCTCAAAAGTTAAGCCCGACCCGGCCCGGGGCCCGTTTTTGCTAATTTTTTGTCGTTAGCCAAAATCAAAGTAAGGGGTTAAAATGCATAGAATTTTGTTCCTCATCGCAGATACCATTTTTGAACGATTTCTCGTAGCTCATGTTTATTTAGAGCGATTAAGAACAGTCAGCGGTTCCGTTCTTGGTTACAGGAAAGAATACACTGACTGACCAGTTTCGTTGATTCAAATATAACTTGCAATTAATTAGGAATAAGGTATACTTTCCAAATATTAAAAATAATTATATAAATAACTAAATTTCAGATGCTAATGTACAAATTCTAGTTAAAGGTTACGTTATATAAACGCAAACGAGCTAAGTGCATACGCCAGTAACTCTGAACAAGAAAGGAAATCAAGTCAGATCGGAATAAAAGAGCAACGATTATTCAAAATTATATTTGGAAAAGAATAAAATCTCCAGTATAAATTGCCGAAAGTAAAAAGAAGACAAAACCTTCTGATGAAAACAGCAGGCCCGGCCCGAAGCCCGGCCCGTTCTAGTACTCGGCCCGGCCCGGCCCGGCCCGGCCCGCACCCAAATTTTTCCTACCCCGGCCCGGCCCGGCCCGTTTTACCTTAGGCCCGGCCCGGCCCGGCCCGGCCCGCGGGCCGGGCGGGCCGGGCCGGGCCGGGCTTACGGGCCTGAGTGAAGGTCTCTACAAAAAACCGGCTTCACCCAACTTTGAAAATTTCTAGAAATTCGCTGGGCTAACGCAAAAACTCCTCATATAGATATTAACACGCTACCTAGTCCAGATTAACATTTTGCCAAGTTATAGCTCATTTGCCCTTACGCAACGCTCAAACTTTTGGTTACCGCGAAATTTTCCTAACTTTTTCGTTTTCCTATGTTTAACACATGTCGGGCTCACCTTTGGTGGACTATTGTGAATGATAGGGAAAGTTTTGCAACAAACGCAACTGTCTTGTTTTGCGGACCCATGGGGAGTACAAAATATGTGAAAATGAGACAAATCGGAGATGGTCGAAAATTGGCGACCCCCCCTTAAGTGGATTGACCACTGCAATGTGCTCAAACTCCCTAATTGGCAGAGTTGACCGGACACCGTCCACTGAGGAAGTACTGGGCCCCCTCTGTCTGGTGCGCCGGGCAGAGAACCGGCCCCAATAGAGCCCCCGAACAACTATATTTTACATAAATAGTGTAGCGCTTCTACTAGGGCTGGTGGACCAAGAAGAAACCGGGGTCATCAGCTGAACTCAGGCTTATCAATCTTTCCTATGCCTGCTTCCCAAATAATAGGCGCCATCAGACCTGGCGCCGGTTGTTTCGCTATTGATGGAGTGCTTTCAGTTACAAGTAATAGCCGGCAATGTGGAACGCCTGTTGGCAATTTAAAAAGTAGTACATACGTGGACGGACAAACAAAGGCACTTCATGTGCGCCTGGATTCAGCATACCTATGAAACAGCAATTTGAAACCGTACATTGAAGGATCTGATGTACTGGATGCACAAATGGCTTACGCCACGTCTTTATATCCGTTTTTTGATTAAATTGATAAATGTCAAACTCCGACAGAAGCAGCTTGTCAAATAACAGATGACAGATGTTTTACTCGATCTTGTTCTGACATTAAGCCTGTTTGCAATCTATTCAATGTGACTGGCAACACGTGTATCCATTACACCCACGCTTCTAGATCTGATGAAATAGATCTTGGCAAATACAGATATCGTTGGGGATAACGTCGGATAATATCTGGCTTTGACCGGTCAATGTCTTTCTAAAATGCCTTTTAAAGAAAGATGTCTTTCTAAGATGCCTAGATGACCAAAAGGGAAAGCAGGGATACCATGCAATTTTAACGAGCTTAATGCAGTGGAGCGGCGATTCTAAACAAAACACAATAAGCACACTTTTTGAAGACAGGACAACTAAGATAGCCTCTAGCAACGCTGGATAGTTTACCTAGTTGACCAATTTGGCGAGAATATTTTGAGTATAAACTAATCATTTTTTGCAAATGAGCTCTGTTCTGTCCCGCACACTGATGTACTGTTTTTTTATTTGCTTTTTGTTGTCCTGTCTTAATCGCTTGAACGTAATATAGTCCTCGCTTTGAACTATACGTAATGCTTATGATGCATGCTTGCGTAATGCTTCTGATGAATCAACATCAACACGTTGGTTCGCAAATGTGTGGCTTTGAGTCAGAAGAAAATAACAATAAACAAGCAATATTTTATGCAAAACGTTGAGTTTTCAATAGAGCAACACTTCTGTAAATTGTAAACCTGCTGCGCAGCAAATTTCTTAAATTAGAGATTGCTTGTCACAGTTTAATGTAAACGTGAGCGCAAAACATTGTGTAGCACATTAAAGCTGCACTTCTTTAGAAAAGATAAGCTTCGTTAGTCAGACTGGTTAGGCTTTAAATCTGTTTGAAAAATTTATGTGCCAGCTACAATGTTACGAAGTTTTGTTTTCATGTGAACATTCTAACGGAAATTTCCGGGTTTCTTGAGAAAACTCAAATTCAAATTCTATTCATATGCGTAATTACGTAAACTAAAACTAGAAAGTTCTTTTGAAGGAAGTCTACACACAAATCATGGAATCTCTATCTTAAAGCATTGCACAAACGCATTTATAGAGAAGTACATCTTTTACGGGCACAGGACGTGCAAAGAACCATGGCTGAGCAACTTTAAAAGACCTGCTGCGCTGAGGCGCAGCAAGAAAAAGAGCCATGTTAATTTTCCGAAAAATGTTATTCAAATTGGTTCCTGAAACTTTACCTACTTATCAGAAAAATAATTTGATTCAACAATTAGCTCTGATTTTACTTGTAACTCCAATGTTTCCAATAAGGCAGGATTATTTCAATTTTTAATAAAAATTTGATGAATAATAAATTTGGTTTTTCTTTCACTATTCATTTAGTCCCCCTTTTGGTTGAATAAAAGTTCCGGATTCAACTGTGTTTGCAGAATATGCAAATTAGTTTCTGCTGTGGCGGCATTAATGAGGGTAGATCAGTGATAAAGAGCACTTGAATTTTCAAATCTTCTGACTTGCAAGTGTCACAGTGTGGCAAGAAAGGTGGAAAGTGGACTGAGTTCCGAGTGGAAGTAATCGCGTGGATCCCTGGCCTTGTGCATGATTGCTCTTGAAGGGAGTGATGAATTTAATCCACATCATCCAAACTCGCATTCAGGACATGTCTACTGTGGGTTGTGACTACCGTGAAGCATACCTATGCATTTCTGTTGCAATACTTTTGCTTACTTTATATACAACTTCTCACAACTTACAACGTTTTTGTTTTCCAATTTTGGACAACTCAGGCCGCGAACTAAGATCAGCAGCGACATAATGGCCCTTCTTATGCGTCTGTCAAATCCTAGTGAGAACACTTGGTGGCTCTACTGTCCTGTGAGGATAGTTACTGAAATCGGTGGTGGAAAAGTGTCCAGGACGTTGCGCGACTATCTAAGGACTTGAGCCGGCAAGGTGCGGTGGTGGAAAAGTGTCCAGGAAACTTTTCGACTTTCGTCGGACTTGAGCCGGCAAGTTGCGGTGGTGGAAAAGAGTCCAGGAAACTTTTCGAGTTTCAGCGGACATGAGCCGGCAAGTTGCGGTGGTGGAAAAGTGTCCTGGACAAGACGAGACTATCTGCGGAGATGAGCCAATTACGACGGACATGAGTCAGTCATGGCGGATTTGAGCCAGTACGATAGGAGTTGAGCTGCTCCGGCCAGACTTGAGCTAGCAAATATGGATTTGAGTCACTTCTACGCTTTGCACACGGATTCGAGGCGAATACAGTAGTCAAGCAGAAACTATCCAGAACTCACTATTCGCAACCACAAAAGCTTAATCTGAAGCCGATAACCCGATAAAGGATGAGAAACTACTAAAATAGACATTTTCAACTGATACTGCTTCTACGAATCACTACTCACCAGGACTCACGATTTGCAACCACTCGCGCTTGAAGGCGATAACCGAATAAAGGATGACCCACTACTAAAATGCTGACAATTACTAATAGCAAAGCTACTAGTAAACCCTACTACTAAGCTACTAAACCCTCTAAGGTAAGTAACCCTTTAGTGATGAGTGATCATTCCTCATCTACTCGGTATTTTACTTTTGCTACGTACCTACCTAACTACCTACAAAAAACGTGTCTTTTATTTACACCGTCAAACAGATACATTTACATGACACCAAGAGTACATAATAACTAAGAGTGTGACAAGCGTCACACTCTTAGTTACTAAACTCGGGACATCATCTGCACGATAACGGCCCACCCCCCCCACAAATTAGACCCCAGTGACCCCCCCCCCCCCCCACAAATGAGTACCTAGTACACATTTGTGTACCATCACTCGCTTGTATGTTTACGTGTTGAAGTCAAAAACGTTCTATCAGCAGCTGGCCACTTTCGAGCTTCAACGCGTAAACATACAAGCGAGTGATGGTACACAAATGTGTACTAGGTACTCATTTGGGGGGGGGGGGTCACTGGGGTCTAATTTGTGGGGGGGTGGGCCGTTATCGTGCAGATGATGTCCCGAGCTTAGTAACTAAGAGTGTGACGCTTGTCACACTCTTAGTTATTATGTACTCTTGATGACACTAAACGATAAAAAATTTCAAAACCAAAAATAAAAAAACATGACACAATGCCAGAAACGACAAACCTATTACATGTAAACAGCGAAACGACTACTTTAAACAACATAAGTTCCAGCACTGCTGTGGCACAGGTAAATAAACACAATGGCATCGACTTCATCCGTTCGCAACGTATTTCTCTTACAACATGGACATGTGCCACGCCGCATGGACATGTGCCGCGCAGCATGGACGTGCGTTACTCAGTATGGACGTGTGCCATTGACTGCGGACATGTGTCGCACAGAATGGACACGAGCCGGCAAGGTGCGGTGGTGGAAAAGAGTCCAGGACACTTTCTGGCTTTCGCCGGACATGAGCCGGCAAGTTGCGGTGGTGGAAAAGTGTCCAGGACGTTGCGCGACTCTCTAAGGACATGAGCCGGCAAGGTGCGGTGGTGGAAAAGTGTCCAGGAAACTTCACGACTCTCTCCGGACATGAGTAGGCAAGGTGCGGTGGTGGAAAAGTGTCCTGGAAAAGTGTCGAGTAATTGTCGCGGGGGCTCGAATCACAGCTCAAAGTTGCTTTGCTGGGTTGGAGAAGAATTTACTTTGCAGTGTTCGCTTTCGTTTGAGAAACACTATATGTAACATATTAAGAATGAATAGTGTATGTAACGAAATGTATTTATTGGGTTGCAGCATTTTCACCAGATTGTAGTAATTGTAGTAATAGTACAAGCAATAGATTGTAGTAATAGAAATTGTAATTTGGGTGTGTCCTTTATTTCTTTGACGGGTTGCCATTTTTTCACAGGTCGAAGAGGGGCACCTCCCCGTTTCTGTATGCTGTAAAGTTAGTGGTGACCTACCAAGCTTTACGAGTGGGAAACTGTGTACAAGGAGAACGTGGAAGCTGGAAGAGATGTAGTTCCTGTCGACCTATGCAAACGTCTCCAGAGAATTGCCTAAGTGAACCCTACCGAACGGAGTTAAATCGCCGATGAAGAGCAAAGACTCAAGAACTACAAACCCCAGAAATTTACTAAAAAGTACACACTTAAAGACTAACCGACCTAAACAGTCCAGCTCAGAAAAATCCTTACCTACCGATTATACAATTAAAATACAAAAAAGTTAGTAAAAGGAAGCCCTAAAGGTCTAAAAGAGACCTCATTTACTATAATAGAAAGGAGGGGGGTTGCACCAAATAAGGGACAAATAAGGAGCTTAAATATGGGACAAAATTGGAGGCCGCAACGTTGTCGGATCGACTCCCAGCAATGGCAAATATGGTCTTTATTTTTGTATTAAAGAATCTATTAGTTTATTCTGACATATTCTATGGTTCTAACCGTGATGCTTGTATTTCATAATTGCCATATTATTGATAAAATTAATACATTGAAGAAAACTAAATTCTGGCAGCAATGTGTTTCCAGAGTGTCAAACGGACAAATAATTAAAAAGTTTTCGCATTTTCACTTACTAGGAATGTCAGAAACAAAAAATTCAGCTGTCAATTATACGAAAGTGTCCCTTATTTAGTATCAAAAAGGCTGTCCCTTATTTGGTGTCCACTGTCCCTAATTTGCCACATAGTGTCCCCTATTTAGTGTTTACAATAAAAAAATTGATGCGATAATTTTTAAAAAATGTCAATTTTAAAGTGTTTCAAATTTCACGCAAGAAAAATTGATTTTCTTGTGCAGCAGAAATTAAGCTTTCCACTGATATAAAGATTACGTTGTGGTGCTGCATAGATGTTGAGGAAACTACGTTTCTTTCCCAGAAACAAAACTCCCAAAAACTTTGTCCTTTTGGTGTCTCTTATTTGGTACAGCCCCCCCCCCCTACGTGCTTGACAATGGGGGTGACCCCCGAAAAAGATGCGCACAAATAAGGAAATACAGAATATACTAACCTACAGCAAATTTTAGAACAGAAATTTTGACACAAATAATTTTTCAAAACAATAGCTTTTAAAAGAACCAAAGAACTAACACTGCAAATAAATTCAGATGAATTAACCCTCACACATAACCCACAAAATAACTTTAAAGTGCGTCCCTTAACCGTCACGGCTGTATAGAAGTAGTCACAGAAGCTTATGAAAAGTTCGCATTAAACGCTCAATAAAATAACTGAAATAAATTTTGAATTACAAATAAGTTGGTTCAACAAGGTCACCTTGGCGCAGAAAGGAAATTTTATATAAATAGAAGTAGTCACTATTTTATCAAAAAGATCAAATAAAAGCCGTACGCGACTAATAGAAATACGAGAGAAAGCCTCAACCGTACCAAACGAAAGAGAAACACTAGACTGAAGAGAACAGCAAAATAGGCGATCATTTGTGCCTAACAACCAATCAAAGAAAATATTGCGAAGTTTAGAGGGTTCTATTGATTGCTAAGGCTGTAAAAATGGACGGCTACTTTTCTGATCTATTTATCTATCTATCCAAACAAACAGAACAAATTTCAAAGTATTACCGCGCCACATATACAATGGCAGTGAGGTTTGGCAAAGCCTGGGTCAATTTCAACATAGAAAATCCAACAATTTTAACATAATTTTCAGAATAATTTCACACAATATAATTCACTCATAATCTTACTCAAAAGTAAATTCAACTAGCTTACATATTATCTCATGAAGAGCAGACGTAACCGCCACATCACACTGCGAACGAAGTGCTACATACAGCGATATTGCAAATCGACACAACTGAAAGTGACGGAAACCGCCCAACATGTAGTTCTTTCGACAGTTCGTTGAGTAGATGAAATTTGAATAGGGCTAAAGCGCCTAATTGCACGAAAGTAGAGTTACGGATCTTCAAATTTGTCAAAAATGACCAAAATTTGCCAAAAAACCAAGAATGAAATTTCTCAAAAATATGGTCAATATTATACTCAAATGGAAACTATTCATGCGGAAAACACCGGCATATGTATATCGATTTGATCAGCAGCGTCTATTGACTATTATCGCAATAAAGGGAAAAGCGGCGGCAACCCATTCTCGCTTACCAAGTTTTATTACTTTTCCGCCCCCATCACTTGCCCCTCCCTCTATCTCGAGGTTTGCTTGACCAATTTGGTTAAAATTTCGCATGTGCTAGGAAACGTTCGTGACGACTCACGGACACCTGGGGCTCACCCTGATGCGAGATGCGAAAGTACTCGATAAGGAGATGCTGGAATTCGTCAAAATTGAAAGTAACGGAAACTGTCCGATATTATTGAAAGCTCTCGTTGGGTAGAACAAAAGTTGTAATAATAAGGCACCAAAATGTATAAAAAATTAGTTCGAAAAATGGTTAAATTGAAAGTTCTCGAATCAGGCTTTATGTTGGCATCACGCGAAAGCTCTCAGGTAGCTGAGAGAATATTATAATAGGGACAAAGTCTGAAAGCGTACTGAATATGGGTTGTAGGCATACATGTGCTTAGGGGGTTTCCCCCCCCCATCTGGAGGGCAAAAAACAGGAAAAATCCGGTTCACCCCACCCAAACTTTCCCTCCTGCACATGTCTGGTTGTAGACTGCTTTGTAGAATAAAGAGTACTCGATATTTTGATGTTGAAAAATTGGTCAAAGCTGAAAGGAGCAAGCAGGGAATGGGCATATCCTGCCGTTGAGTAGATAACATGTTGTAAATGAGCTGAAGTACTAAATATACGAAACTGATATTATGTCGCGGGATAGGAGGAAAATGACAGCGGCAACCCATTCGTGCAAATTTGCTTGTTATTAGCATATTATATCATATTATATCTCACATTTTAGGCTGTATCCCATTTACGGCAACATACATTTGGAGTCCGCAAAGTCACCAATCAGGGTAGCGTAGAAATTGCAATCCAAATGACGGTATAGTGGTCGCAGATTAAAGCACAGTTAAGCTGTTGCTGACATGCTCCGCTATCGACAATTAGTCCTGTTTCAATTGGTGTCCACATAAAGGGGTAGTCCAGCCATCCAGGCATGAATGAAAGCAACCTCCAGCCGGTGCTCAGATTGCTGTCATTGTCAAGCTTTGAAGTGATATGATTAACTGCAGCAGGATACGTACCAGCACCCTCAGTTGCTTCACGCCGCAGCCATAGCATAAAGTGGGAGAATGCGTTTGCAGATCCCTCCAGACAAACAAAAACAGGTAGAACCCCTCAGGGAGGAAAAAGAAGGTCAGACCATCTTATCCAGAAGGAAATAAAGATTAGAACCCTTTGTGACTTGTACCAGAAAATGGATGCTCATCAACAAATGTTAGCGACTTTTGAAAAAATAATCTTAAATATCGCTACCAAAACTTTAGTTTTTTACTGGACAAAACTTAAGCAAAATTTGCTAATTTTGGAGCAGACCCCTTTAACGTTGGGGATTTATTTGCAGGAAAATCCTCGTCGGCCCAAAGATCTCCCAGAGTCGGACCCTGTGTATGTATGTGTTTGTATGGTCACAGCCTTACGAATTTCTTCCAGTCTCAGTGCGCTTTGTGTCTGATGACGGCTATGCTTCTATAAACGTGACACACGGATTTTATATTTTTCCTAAGTAATATTAAAATCCTCGATAATATTAACATTTTGCACTTGCTATATTTCCATTATACTCGTTGTTGTTGTTGTTCACCAAATATATCTATTAGTTGTGTAATTTCATAGGTCAGCACAGTTCCTAGGTTAGTTTGAGTTGGTTAATTAGTTTGCCTAATTATTAGTTTCAGGGGAGTCGGGTGTCACGCACTCACAAGGCTTCTCATACTTTGCTATTCTTTCATAACTGCCTGCTCTGACTGGACTCTGACTTTCACTAGTATCGCTGTGTTCCCCGCTTGACCTGCTATCGCAGGACAAATGTGTTTGTTGAACGTAAGTTGCCAGTAGCTCAGGTTGCCAAAATTTAGACTTCCGAATCGAATCTCTTTTTTATACTGTCAAGTTTTTGCTTTGGAAAGCCTTTGTTGATTTTTCTGTGGAGATACAACAACCAGCAACCTTTATTTTTCGTTCAATCACTTTGTCCATTTTTCTAAGTATGTCATCGCCTCTATTATCTAAGGTCAAAACGCTAAAATTTTTTAGTCGTTCGTTTGTTTATATACGTAGTATTGGGCATGGGTTTGAACCAATACCAATTTTAGACTACAAACAGTTTTTCGAACAGCTTAGTTTTATAGGTATATAAATATGTTGGGGCACCTAAGGTAAATCTGTTTGGTTTTGTTTGTGCAACATTTTCAGCACATTTAAACAAACGGGTTTCACCCAAGAATTGCATAAGCTAAAAAGTTAATGTTTACGCTGGGACCAGGTCATTTAATAACAAAACTGTGAGAAATTTTAAACAGCACAGCTGGCTTGACCAAAGCTTTGGATTGAGCACAGCGTAGTAGTCGGGAATCGGCTCTTGAATATATGGATCCTGATTAATGCAAGCACCATGCTGCATTAATCGCGAATCTGGTAGCTCCAGTGGGCTAGGCGTCGCGGACAAACTCTAAGTTTTGCAAATACCAGGGGCAGCTTCGCAGAATTTTGGTCTGTTGTGCCTAGACATTAATTAAGAATTAACCGTGGGGACATCAGCATTGCGAATTCGGTAATGTTACCGATGAGTTTTGGTAGGTTATGGCGTAGAATTAGAATTCCGCTTGTAAGTGTTCAGTTGTCGGGAACTCTATTAAATGAACAATTCGGTGTATATGCTATCTCACAATAATTCACATAGTACGCGAATGAGAATATTTCGTGATTCCCACGCGCTTACATACCACTCATCGAGAATCAGCTAGCGTAGGGTAATCTCACTCATGTTACGAATGAGCGCTACTGTCCTGAACAACAAGTGATAAGACCGTCCAGCATTTCTTTACCGCCAGTTTTGTCACGAATTGCCCTCTAATTTATAACCAGTCTGCTTTCGATTCCGGGCAAGTGAGAAGAAAATTGAGTTCGCAATGGTTGCCAAAAAAAGAATTTGGTATTTAGAAGCAACAGGTCAAAGAAACCCGCATACGCTATTCTGCAATATCGGAGACAAGACAATTTTTAAACCTTAGTTTCACTTTCTTAGCTAGCTTTCCAGGCCTAACAATAAAGGTGATTTCTTAACAATGTACTACCACACTAAACCGGTAAAACCGAAAGTATGCACGTTCCTGGAACAAGCTCCAGATTTGATCGTTTTTTGAAACAGACCTATTTTGGCACTAATGTTTGCACTTTGGCGGCTTGTTTACCTTGATAAGTTGACTAACAATGTTCTAAAAGGTAGCTCCTCAAACGATGCACTGCCAGCCCGTTCGTAGCCCTCATGACCCCTCACAATTGGTCAAGAAAGTTTTAACTGCATTAACTTTTCATGCAAATATCACCAGATTTCTTCATCATTTGTCCATTAAGGAGTATATACGGCAGTTTGGATACAACTGTAGTTACAGTGGTTTTGAAAATCCGCTGTAGTGTGCTCAAAATGTTTCATAAACGTATTCATTGCAGTCCTGTTCGGTAAGCCTTCTAGTGATGCACCTTAATGTTTTCCTTTTAAGTTGGTTCTTATTACAACGTTTGAACGCTAGAGTAAATTCTCATCGACTTTTCATGGTGAAGCTGTCGGTGGTAAAAATTAGTCAAAGTGTCAAGGTTTCGTGCTCTCAAAATAACCACAGAACGATTCACTCACATTTATACGCTAATTAACCCTCATCATGATGGAACAGTTGTTTTGATGTTTTGCTGTTGCAAATCCTTCAATCTTTCGGCAGCATAACACTACCCAATCCGATTTCTTATGTTTGAAACGTAGCATATTATAGTGACTTTTGCTCTACGCTGATGTTTGTTTATGTTAACAATGTCTGATTAATCATTTATTTGCATTTCATTGTATACTCATTTTAGGTTCAGTCCAGTTAAGGTAAAATGCTTTTGGCTTTCGCAAAATCACCATTCAAGGTAAGTGTGGAAATTGCAATCCAACTGCCGGCGTAGTAGTCATTGATTTGACCACTGTTCAGCTTGGAAGCAATTTTGTCGAGTGCCTGTTGCTGTCCAGAAACTCCACTATCCACGATAAGTGCTGTTCCAGTTGGTGCCCAAATAAAAGCGTTGTCTAGCCATCCCCCGTGAATTGACGCAACCTTACAGCCAGTGCTAAGATTGCTGTTGGAGTTGACCTTTGGTGTGATGTGTTTGGCCACACGTGCGCTATAGGTTCCAGCGCCAACGCCTTCAGTAGCTTCATCTTCAAACCAGAGAGCATCCAGAGTGACACGCCAGACACCTCTTGAAGCTTCGGCTCCAAACTCTGCGGCTGGAGTACCACTTCCAGAGCAGCCTGTCGAACCGCCTGACGATGGATTTGACTGCGATGGCTTCCACCAGTTTGTTGTAAGACCAGTGTTGGGGCATTGATTGGCTTGAAGAACCTCATAGGTCGTCTTGATCAGATTATTCCACTTGCTTGTGTAGTCTTCGCCAGAGCCATATTTAGACTTATACTTGGCCATGTAGTTTCTGAAAACTCGCCAGTGTGCTGGTGAGAAATAGGAAGGATTAGAGCAATCCCAACCTCCCCAGCAGCTTCCCAGTTTCAACATAAGTCTGCCGCCGCCTTGAACGGTATTGAAATCCATGAAAGCCTTGCAGCTTTGATATGCCCATTTTGCAATAGCATCCCACCATGAGTAGCCTTTTCCCTTCGTAGCTTCCACCAGCAGAATCATTCCAAGAATAGCATCCTCGTCGCCGTCTGGTGCTGCACCGGAGCCATGCGCTGATCCGATATTGTCATCAAACTTCCAGTGGGGAAGGCAGTTATTTCCTCCGCAGTAACCACCGTTTTGACAACTGTCACCGCCGTTACTTTTTTCACACATTCGCTTCCATCCATTAAACAGCTCGACAGCATACTTGATTGAGGTTTCAACGTTGCTTCCACCAGCAGCCACTGTGGCACCAGCAATTAAAAGACCGTAGCCCTGACCTTCAGAGATGACACCACCAGCAGCACCTCCAGAGCTGTGGACCGCTCGAATGCTTCCCAGCGAGGATGACCCTACTATGGTGGTTAAGCCATTAACAAAGTCCTTTAGTCGCGTAGATCCTGATTTCATGGATACCTTTGCCTGCAGAAATCCCTTTGGTTGAACATTATCGGCAGGGTCATTATCGTCATTGTCATCGTCGTCATCATCGTTGTCGTCATTATCATCATTGCCACCGCATTGTGTTGAAATGCTAGTTGTTCCACGAACGTTGAAAACGAAACTACTTCGGCTTTCATCATTTAGCTTCATCACAAAATTTGATCCAGACTGAGACGAAAGGGTTGCTCCCCAAACTTCACCACTTGAAATAGATCCACCTCCACCAACTTTTACGGTAACCTTAGAATTTGCTTTCCATGGTTGCACAGTGACTGTTCCAGTGCATCCGCTTCCCCAACAATTTTTGGACAGACTGCATGTTTGTCCGTTATTGTTGTTGTTATTGTTGTTGTTGTTGTTATTATTGTTGTTATCGTTGCCACCATCGCAGTTCACTGTCGGGTTTGTGGTGCCTCGGACAACAAATACAAACTGGCTTCGGTTTCCGCTTTCGAGAGAAACCTTATATGTACCAGATGACTTGCTAACAATTTTTGCACCCCATATGTCATTATCCGCTATACTGCCACTATTTCCAACGTTGACAGTCGCAATCGAATTTGCTTGCCAAGGAGACACCTCCACCGTAACTGTGCATCCATTATTCCAACATTTCTTAGAAGCACTGCATCCAGCATTTGTAACGGCTATCAAGCTGAGGAAAACAATTGCGTTGTGGAGAACCATTCTAAGAAACAAAAGTACAATTATAACTATTCTTCCAATGCAATTAATTATAAGATGATTTGCAGATTAGTTTATTATTTCATTTCATATTAGAAGTTTATGTTATTTCATTTTTTCAGTTTCGGCTCGAGCAAGCAAGCAGGCACCAAGACCCTAAGCAAAAACCAAATTTATGTTAATAAGCGCAAAAGTTTCCTTTTCATCTGTTGGTTACTGTGTATCTGTAGCAGTCTAAAATCATTTCCGTCTGATTGCAATTAGTCGGAGAATTTCAGTCTAACTGCAATCAGGCTAGTCCAGACTGAGCGATATGAGGGCCTAGAGAATTAACACTTTAAATTTTAATTTGCCTTAATTTTGTCTTTAGTCCTTTTAGTCCGCTCTCAAAGTAAAAAAATGATAAAAAGTTACAGTATATAACATTATTCGAAACGGTAACAGTATTTCACAAATAACTGCGAACCCTCACAAAAACTGTTTTTGTTTTAAGAACTTTTATGCAATACATAGGATTTTCTTGTTAAAATTGTCCTCTCAAGTGCTCAATACGTGCAATCCGAACTTAAGCTCGATTGGTCAAGTTTTGAAAGCTTTAAGCTTTTGGATGTCTTAAAATTATAGTAAATATAGATATGTGCACTAAAGTCTTCAAGTTTTCAATATCTAAACGAAAAGAATTTCTACTATGTTTTCAAAGCTGTTCGTAATATTAACGCAATATCTTTTCTACTTCCTGTGCCTTTCTCCGTATACAGTTACAGTGAAGCGCTGTTCTTATGCATTAACCAAAACATTTTATATCAAAATGCAATCAGACGGTGCACTGTTTCGCCCAATTGCAATTAGACGAATAATGGTACGTCTAATTGCAATTAGACTGAAAATTTTCAGTCTAACAGCAGTTCTCTCAGTCGCATGCTATTAGACTAGCCAAAATGCAGGTAGACTGAAATTCTCCGTCCAATTGCAATTCGACGGAAAATGCTTTTTTAGACGGCGACATATCTATTGCTCGTTGATCAAATCTAATCTAAGCCTTAAAAGATAAGTTTTGCACGTAATGTTGTATGTAATATTTTCCTGATTTCTGATGGAAAGGTGACTGTTGCTTCGATGTATTAAGAAACTGCAAAGTTAACAGGTTAGCTGATTTCTCAAAATCCAGTAACTATCAACATTACCTACGTTCACAAAAGAAACGTGCACTCTTACCTGGAACTCGACAGTCGGATGAAGAAACACCGCACACTATTGCTTATATAGCAATCCATAACCTTATATCCGAAATGTCGAACTGGAACTGAACCACCTGGTATAACAGCACATACCAGGTGCTTGCAGGCAAACACTAAAGCCATGTAGCATTGACATTTCACCAAACATTTAGAATGCGCTTTGACGTGCAAATGCTAAGTAAGTTCATTTTACCCGATTCACCACCCACCTCATTATGAAACATTAGCGGTGGTAGGCTGTGAGCTCACAGTCAGACTCAAAACATTTTGAGATGTAGAAAGAAATGGACGTTCTGTATTCTGTTCTGTGTGCGCTGAATTCGCAGGGTCAGATTGCTCGCGCTAGTTTTTAGCCTCATCAACCATCGATAGTGAAACCGTGACGTGGTAATTAGCATAAAGATGAGGATTCCTTCTGGGAACTCAAATAAATGAAAGAACAAACGAAACTAAGATTGAAATTTGATGAATCTTTCCGAAGAAGGCTCGTTAAGCATCCTCTGTGCAATACATTTCAGTTTGATATTTTGACTGTGTACAGACTTTGCCAATTTCTGACAGTTGGGAAACTCATAAAAATCTCATTAAACTATTACATATTTCCTGCTGGAAGCGTTTTTTAAGCTTTTTACTTCTTTCTAGCAAAAAAACTGCCTTACAGTTAAAGAACTCAAATAAAAATTCCGGTTGCACATATGTATTGATTAAAATGCTGTATGACGAACTGTGATTTCATGAAAGAACACTACATCCTAGCTCTGAAGTAATGAATGAACAATACTCGTTCAAAGTTAAGTTAATTCTTGAAAATTCTATAAAAGGATCGTCCCCTTAAGGTAATGCCTTGGGTCATCAATATTGAACCGTTATTACTCATTTAGTGGTTGAAGTTGAGAAGCCATCTTTATATTAAAATGTAGCGAAACATTTTCTCTTCTTTATGAATACAATTAAACTAGGTTGGTTTTCGCTCCACCACTACGTTACAAGCAGCAGGCATTATAGCATTTTTTAAGAACATTTTATGATTGCCTCTAAAGGTCCAAAGTGACCCTTTTGTTTCCTTCTCTGTTCCCATATTCAATTGATCTCAAACCTGTGTATCATGTGCAAATTCCGGGGTAACCTCAAAACTTTAGCCTCCGCCTGATCCCTTCTCTTGATCATTGCCAACTGATCTAACCCTTAACCTTCCAAATGATCTCTCAATTCGACATCTGCCTCCATTGATGTTCACTCTTATAGTCCTTCAGCCTATCTCTACTAAAGATGATCCTCCGACAAATTCTCCTGAATTGGTGTCGCAGCACCCTGCTGCTATCTTCATTCAACAAGCCAACTCATCTTCCACAAAAGCAGTGCGACCACATTCCATATCTCCAATCTAGAATACGAATACATGCTCTCTAATCTTCGGAGCTCCAGAAGCTAAGTTTTTCGCGTTTTAAGCGTAGATTTATAAAGTGATATACCAAAATGCAACAAAAATAGAATTCACGCTGCATGCGACCCCGTGATCAGCCAGCGTTGTTCCTAAACTTCAATATTTTCAAATAGGGTATTCTAAGAACGATGTACATTGTTCACAGTGTCCTTGGCTAGGATGTGAACTCAACAGCGCACAGTTTTTACCTTCATTTGGAAAACCTTACAACCTTTATTAGAATTCCAGCAAGAATCAGTACTTTGTGTCTGCTGTCAGTTATATTTACAGAATCTGCACACTGAAATGGGTTACAACTACCACTTAATCTGCAATGCTGCATCTCGACCACTACCACTTCCCATCATCCTAAAAAATGAATCCTGCCCTACACAAAAAGCTGCCATCAGAATAGCCCCAAGCCTTCTACATCGTGGGATCACAGCCATGAATCATTTAAAAACCTAAAATCATTTTTACATTTGCTCTGCGTTGTATTTGCTGTGTGGTTGTAATGTGTTATGCCCACTTCCAAACTTCGTGGTCCAGCGGGACCAAGCATTTTCTGTGAAATCCTTTTCTGGTGCCGGCTGGTGCTATCTGTAGCTATTTCCCCCCTCATGTCTACAATTTACCGAGAGTTAAGGGGCGGCCGCCTTCGGGTGGAGCTGCCGAGGTGCGCTCATCACACAGTCGGTGATGGGCAAATCTCCATCCTTGCGAAACGCCTCGGGTAATTGTTGAAGACAATTATTCGGTGTCAGCTAACCCCCAGACAAATTTACAAAATTAACGTCAAGCTGACACTACTCCTAACCGGTGCAAGACCAACTGGAGTGGGGCGTACAGAAAAAAAAAAACAATTAAACTATTTCTGGTTTTATTTGTTTTTGCAGACTGATGCAAATTTATTTCTCACATCATGGATTATATCATTCGATACCTGTATCAAATACATGGAGAGTCTTTTTAATAATTATGAATTCGTTTTTCGATTTAAAGAAATTAGCTAAAATGTACGGGCAACCTGAATTTCGCTTACTTTTCTCAACCTTATCAAGCGACTACTTTAGCTAGAAAGCAGCAATCGGGCTCTAAAAAGGCTCTGTTGGTATTTTCGAGCGTAATAACCCTGTTAAAGGGCAATCCTCTAGTGAATCGCTGAAAAAAAATTCGTAGCATTTTTGCGGAAACCACATTCTGATTATTACAGCAACAGAAATTCCTGATGGGCAATGATCACGCCTCAAATAGTTGGCCTCTGTGAGACCTTCAAAATGATCAACTTAATTTGCATTTATGGCCTGCGTAGCTCGAGCAATAATTGATTATTTGATTTCTGCAAAACGGACAAGCTCTAACTCTCAAATAGAACATTGATCTCTCAATTGAGAAAAGTTAGAAAGAAGCTTTCAAAGGCAAAACCTGGAGCATACTTAGAAAGAGTATAGTTATAACTATGCAGCTGCTAGCCAGCTGACAGAAATCTAAATAAAGGTGGGGGTGAGGGTTAGTTAAATGAAATTTTATGCATTCGTAATTATGTATCCTATGCATTAGTAAATAAATTTCGCGTATCAGTTAGAAATGTTGTGAAATTATTAGAAATCTAATTATCTATCAATCGATTGAGTCAAGTTATTTAGATTGTGAATATATAAATAATTATTATTCCGTTTTTAAAGGGAAGTTAAATTAGAACAACTTTCAAATTTTACGACTTATATACAACTTTAATGTCTTTATGGCAACATTATTAGAAACACTAATAGTAACATTAATGTAAACTTATATTTTTCATAAACTACAAAGCAAAAATGTAATAATGAACGCGTTCTTACCATTCACCCCTCTTTATTACTGTCCAGTGTATCAGAGTTGAACTGTACTATTGGTAGAACTGGAATGAAATTGACCCCTGGTTATTTCAAATGGAGAGAATAATTACCTATAGTCCTACGGAGGCACTTCTAGAATACCACAGATGCACTCTGAGTACTGCAAAGGCACCTGTACTATAGAGGCACTTGTGTATTCACGCAGGCACTTTTGTGTCATATGCAGGCACTTTATGCGCTATAAAGTCACCTGGTACTACGGAGGTACCTTTTAGGACCTTTCTGCCCCTGAACAGTTGCACTTTAAACTGAAATTAAGCTTAAACATAGAGTACAAACGAAAATGAAACTGTATGCATTGAACTATGAGTCACATGATATTTCCAACCAATAGTCTTCTAGATAATGTAGGTCAAAGGTCAAATTTGCACTTGTGCACTTGTACATTTCATGAATGGAATAAATGAGCTAAACCCTGCCGATACAAATTATTATTTTAATGTAGATCAAAAGGTTTTGTAGTTTTTGGACAATGTTCAACATTTTTTGGGGTAATATCTCGATTTTTGCTGCCTTCAAATGAAATTTTGTCGTGTTATTTTCCAGATTTAACAACCTGTGTATTTGTGCAAGTTTAACATAATTAAATCTTCAGTAAAATTAACGTTTTAAAACCTAGGATTTCAGTAACATGATTTTGTATGGTAGTACAGTGCCTCTGTAGGACAGCATCGTGCCTGTGTAGGATTGTAGAGTGCCTCTATAGGACAGTAAGGTGCCTGCGTAGTACAGTGCCTCTGTAGTACAGTTCGTGCCTGAAAGCGACAAGTGCCTCCGTAGGACATAATCAATAATTAAGTTAATCCCTTAAATAGAAGAAAACGTTTGCCCTACTCAGATCGACATAAACCTTAGAACGCTAAATAAAGTTATTTGGCAAGAATCTTCAAGTTAAAATTGATTTGCAAAATGCGCTAGCAATCGTGCCCAAAAGGAATCACCACTCTAAATTGCATCCGGCTACAGCTTTTCCGTTACTCGATTAGCGAAGGTGAAATTCTGATAAAAGAAGAAGAAGCATCACGCGGCTGTACCAGACTGTGTAGGAGGAGACGTTTTTGTGGGGTGATCCGGTTTTTCTGGTTTTTTGCCCAATAAACTGTAAAAATCCGGATTCTATGGTGCTGAGGACAATAAACTGTCTGGCTTGAGTGAAAAATCCCCACAACGATGTGTATGCCTGCTTTGCTTACACATCTATCTTTCACTATCTTGTATGTAAAGCTTCCTGCAATCGTTAGAAAATGCTTTCTTTAGAGGCGCTGTAGTCTAGTCAAAAAATAAGAAATTTCATGAAATTTCATTTCTTTGCAAAGTTTGCATTTTTGAATTAACAAAATTTATTTCTTTATTCTCAGCACGTTTTCTGCTTTCAAGATTCTGTTCAGAAAGAAGGCGCTGTCTTCTGTTAGATACCCTGTACAATCGCACCATTGATTATCGCCTAGTTTGCTCGATCAGACTAAAGACAAGTTTTAACATATGTTGTGCATATAGTAACAGCGTTTCTAGTGAAGCAAATTCAAACTTAGCCAAACTTCAAAATTCAAAGCAAACAAAGAAGCTTAACCCAATTGTTTACTATCACTTTATTCCAATTGGTCTGCAGTATTGCTTTTCATAGAGGGCTACATATTTTGTACTTGGAACCGGAAATCGGAAGCTAGACCGGAACCAGAACCGGTTACCTAGAACAGGAACCGAAAACTGTTTTGAAAATTGGAACCGGCCCCATTACTCTAATTGGAGTCACTTATTTTCAAAGAGCCAAGAAAATAACAAACTTGCAACGTAAGTGTATGAACTATGCACAAAATTACTATATTCAAGTCATTATATTCATAAGGAAAAAATTTCCGGCATGGGGGCCGCGAGCTCCGGTGGGAACTCGGCCCCGGGGGCCGGTGTTGAACACGGCCCCGAGGACCGGTGGTGGGGCCGGCGGCCCATGGCCCGCCCTCTCCCCAATTTGGGGGGCCGGGTGCCGGCCCCGGCCCCACGTTTTTCGTATTGAGCGCAATCCCACATAATCATACAATGTAGTAGGATACGGTTGTGGGTTAGGAGGTTAGGAAGCCGACCATTGACCGCATTGGTACTTTCATTGGAGTATGCTACCTGCATTTCTTAGAAATTCGTGACCAAATTTCTAAACTGTAACAAGACTGTGGAATATCAATATATCTTGGACATGTTGAAAGTTTGTATGTACGAAGACAAAAGTCAGGTGTGTCATAATTCGGACCTTCGGTCTCGAACCCACGGTATTCGCAGACTAGGCGAGCGCTCTGCCAACCGGGCTACGGACGCGGAACTAGTCGCACATACACCAGAAAACCTGTCGTAACTTGTTTCTGCTTTGCAAATACCTTTAGCACCTATTACTTTATTCCAACTGTTTTAAGTTGCCGACACCAGATAACAAAACTCAGTATCACTCATTTGCCTACACTGCAAAACTGAAAACTACTCATTTACCTTAGTTAATTATTGATTAATTAATTTGTATAAATAAATTCTCGAAAGCTAGGAATCCCACTATTGCCTACAAACAATAAGGTTTAGTTAGTAGATTTCGCCTACAAATAAACGTTTACAATTAAGCTACAGCAGGTTGAATGATGAGAAATCACGCATTTGCAAAAGCTGTATAGTTATTACAACATATAATATGATGATAATAACAATTAGTTTTGTGATATTTTGCAAACAGCTACCAGTTTTCAACAATAGTAAAAGATCACGGATATCAAAGAAAATATCGTGGAGACTGTTCTTGCTGGAGAGCAACATACCCAGCAGCGCTTGCAGAATCACTGCAAATGCAAGAAAATGGCAAAAAACGCAAAATCAATTGCAAACGAAAACCAGAAATTTGGAATTGCCATATGGATTGTATTGGACACTTGCTTACATTTTAGGATTAAAATTTAAGATTGCTATTATCTGTGCATGATTTGGTAAGTTTTGTTTGTTTGCTTGACATTTATTAGATTGTTTATGTGTTTGTTAGTCTGTTTTACTATTGCATAACTTTCATTGGAAGTGCTCTAAAGTTTTGTAATTTCTTGCTTCTTGCTAGCTTGAAATCTTGTTGAAAATGGGAAAATTTTTGGACCTTAAATGAGTTTACGGTAGTGTAGACAAATGAGAGCTTTAAAACATTAATTTTTATGAAGAAGCAGAATTTTAGTTCTGGAGGATTTATTTGTAGGTAAATGAGTGATTCGAAGCTTTGACTAATAAACGTAGGCTACCGAGTGATTTTAGGTTTTGAAAAGGAGAAGGCAAATAGAAGCTGGGACCAGCACAATCCAAAACCGAGTTTCAGTTTCAGTTTCAACTCTTGAAAAATCACTACAGAGGATATCAGAAGATGACTTGGGACTGCTAGCCCAAGACAGGATAAAGGACATGCCCATAGGATCTACGACATTTGCCCCCACGTCACTTGCCCCCGCGTCACTTGACTCTCCGCGACACTTGCCCCCAGCGACAGTTTCCCCCAAATCAAGAATTTTGTTTTGTAAAACTGTTTGTTTTGTTTAAAATTGTAGTTATTTGGTTAATGGTAAATTCAGACGTGAAAGCTGTATTATAACAGATGACTGACATACCAATAAACCTAAATCGCTTTTGATCCCTAGAGTACTCTTGCTAGAGTGCACTATCGGATAGGCTAATTTTGGATAGTCTGACTTAGGAAAGTCAAGAGAGGTTTTAATTAAAATTGCAAGTTATTGTTATGGGCCTCTCAAGTACATCATGTCAATTCCACTCTTTGTCAAACTTTATGTGAGTCTGAAGGAGGAGGAGGAATCTGCAGGAATAATCTCCAATTAAAATTTCTTTGGACTTTCCTATGCACTCTCTTGATCAAAAGCGATTTAACTTTGTTGTTATTTTTGTTGTAACACAACTTTAATGTCTGCATTGACAATAAATCAAATAACTAACACCCGAAAACAACAAACAGCTTTACGAAACAAAATTCTCAATTTGGGGACAACTGTCACTGGGGGCAAGTGTCATGGAGAGGCAACTGTCGTGGGGGCAAGTGACGGCCTTCCATGCCCATAAGCTAAGTTATTGCATAAGTTTTAGTTATACAGCTTTTGATCACTTCGCCGTCCTGCAGATGCTTGTTAACAAGTTTTAGCTGTAACTTATGTTCATGTTTAACTGTTCGAAAATCCATTCATTTTTTTAGAAATCCAAATTAGTTTCATTGTGTTCATTAATATTTATGCAAGTGTGAGGACCTAAACAGTCAGAATTCAATTTGACCTTTGAGCTGACCTTTTCCATTGTTAAGTCAGTCTAACTGAACACCGCAGGGAGCCACATAACGCTGGAAGAAAAGTCATTAAGGATTAAAATTTGTTGGGTCCCCAAGAGAGGCACAGAATCCGCCCTTGCATACTTGCTTTCTGAGTCAGAACCACGACTTTTTGGATCATGTTCATTGGGTGAAGTACTTTTTAATCCACTTATTGCTTTTCTTTGATCCGCTCTGGATTATTCCCGAATTTCTGTTTTAAAGTGATGTGCGGGAGGGTGCAGCTGCATACCAATTGTGAGTCATGGAAAGATACTCTGCAGAATGTGTGAAAAAATATTCGTCTCATTAATCCACGTATCAAAACCATCCGAATGCTTTATGTCTTAAGAAATTGTAAAAGAAAAAACGAAAACATATCTAGACAAATTGTAATGAACACCTCTTTTCCTCGTCTGCTCACCGAGGTTTAGTAGATACAGATTGTAGTCAAGTATTAAGAGAACAATTTTTAGCTTCAAATGCATTACGCCGGACAACTAAAAATTAGACGTGTTACCAGATTCTTACAAAACATTAGAAACTTCATTTTTGAATTTTTACATGTAAATGATTCCAAGTACATTACGTCCCGTCCGCTCACCAAAATGGGCAAATATTAGTGCAAAAATCCGTGTCATTGAAAGTTTTGAATGCAATATTTGATTTTGGAAAACAATGGCATTCTAAATGACGTAAAATTAAATAATTTAAGCTAAGTGTTTTTTATTCTATTCCTACCCATTTTGGGTGAGTAGATAGGATTTAGTGTACATGAAATAATGCATGTAAAACCTCAAAAATAGAGTTGAATTTCTGAAAAAAGTTTGTGTAGGAACCTCTAAGTCTTACTAACATTTAGGTAAATTTATCGCTCTTATTTTTTCTAATTTCTTATTATTGCAGTAATTCAGATTATTTTCGAAGCGTGGACCACGAAGTTGAATAAATTTGCAAGCTTCTGCAGAATATCTTTTTATGACGAAATATTGGTGTGCAGCACTAACCTCCAGTGCACTACCTTAAAATTGGAAAGCTTTCAGAAGTGTGAAAGTTTCCTAGTATTGCCATCTAATCCCCTAATGAACAATATAAATCTCTCCCCTGTGTATATGTCGTAGTAATTTCTGTATTCAGTAAATACTGTATTTACTGGCCGATTTCAGTAAATACAGTATTTACTAGTAAGAATGGTATTTTCTTTAAACTTCCTATCTTTACACGTAAATATCATTTTTACTGAACTTCGACCAGTAAATACTGTATTTTCTAGTAATTTCTGTATTTTCTGTTTAACGCTTTTGTCTATTGTGTGTGGCTGGGGAAACAAAGGGCATGCTGACGTCATAATCAAAGTCAAAGGATAGGTCATACATAACCACATAATGTGAAAAAGGGGGGTGCATGAAGACAAATTTCTGAACTTAAATAAACTACGTAGTTTACAAAATCACAAATACTTCACGCTAACCTAACACAGTAAACAAACAACAACAAGCAAAAACAGTTACTCTTAATCTTAATCGACATCTTAATTAAAAATTAATTTTGCGTTTACTTAAACGTTTTGCCCAAGGTTTTAAAATATACGTTTGCTTAAAGTTTTAAATTTGCTATTTTCGAATTTTTTAGCTTTGGAAACGTAATCAGATTTAAAACCATTAAGTAACTTTGTTAATTTTTAATTAATGCATCATTCATTATGATTAATAGGTATCTATTTTGTAAGGCTAAAATAATTTGTAATTAATGTAACTTCAGAAATTTGTTTTCATGCACCCCCTTTTACACATTCTGTAGTTATGTATGACCTATCCTATGACTTTGATTATGACGTCAGCATGCTCTTTGTTTCCCCAGCCACACACAGCAGACAAAGGCGTTAAACATAAAATACAGAAATTACTAGAAAATACAGTATTTACTGGACGGATTTCAGTAAAAATGGTATTTACGCGTAAAGATAGGAAGTTTAAAGAAAATACCATTCTTACTAGTAAATACTGTATTTACTGAAATCGGCCAGTATATACAGTATTTACTGAATACAGAAATTACTACGACATATATACTTATCAATTATCTAACAAAATTTTGCTTTTCGGATTGTTAATTTTACATTATTGCCTTTCTCGATTACCCAGACTACTGGATGCCGCATGAAGATTGCTCCATTGCGATCCACATTCCACCTGCTCGGAGTTAAGAGTGGGGTCGCGAATTTTCGACCATCTCCGATTTTTCTCATTTTCACATATTTTGTAGTCTCCATGGGTCCCCAAAACAAGACAGTTGCGTTTGTTGCAAAACTTTCACTATCGTTCACAATAGTCCTCCAAAGGTGGCTCCGACATGTGTTAAACATAGGAAAATGAAAAAGTTAGGAAAATTTCGCGGTAACCAAGAGTTTGAGCGCTGTGCAAGAGTAAACGAGCTATAGCTGGGCAAAATGTTAATCTGGACTAGGTAGCGTGTTAATATCTATATGAGGTATTTTTGTGTTAGCTCAGCGATTTTCTAAAAATTTTCAAAGTTGGGTGAAGCCGGTTTTTGCACAAATTTGACTTTCAAAAACGTCACCAAAGAAATGTTTCGTCGTGGCCTGAACTAACCGTTTACTGCACAGATTTCGCGTATAGATATTAACACAGTACACAAATAGAGGTTCAATTAGCATACGCAAAATCTATGCTGCTACTTGTGAGTAGTTCACAGTTTTGGTTACCGCGTTGGCGTTTTGCCTCAAAATACGTCATTTTCTCAATTTTTTGGATATAATCGTCCATAAGTCGGGTGAAAGCCCAGTTATTCCAACCAAATTCGGTGTGCCAGTTTGCACATATGAAAGTAAGATGTGCGCTAAATTTAACTGCAATTGCTGGTGTTTAACTGTGGATGCATGCCCTAGTCCGATGACGGGGGCCTAGAGTCAAAAAATCCCAAATTTTCAAATTTTTCAAATACAGCCAAATTTTATATCAAATTGAAGCTCTCAATGTCTTGAACATTTTATCTTCTTGCACCAAGTCTCTACAAAGCAGCATGAGAAAGTTAAGCCGCATTAAAGTTTGAAGTAAATAACAGTCGGAAGGAGCTTGATCAAATGGTTCAAACGCCGTTTCTCGCCTGTTGCTTGGCATATCATTGTCATTTGCACAGCAATAAATAGCCCAAGATAGAGGCTTCAATTTGATGTATTGACCATACCGTAGTCTTTTGTCATTCTATGTGTACACGTCTTCGAAGCCCTTGGCGAGGCATAGTGCGTAAATACTAAATTGTAGGGATTTGAACTGCAATATCTCTTAACTGGATTGACCCTGGACTCTAAAAATGTGTCTTGTTTTTGGACCCGAAAATGAGCGAAATCGGTGAGTATAAATTTTGTACCCGGCGACCCCCCCCCTTAATATTATGTTTAATATGGCCTTCTTATAAATTCGCAACCTTTGCTTAGATGCAGCAGTATAACCTGAAAATTGAAATTAAATGGATCCGAATAGATGTCGTAATAATAGTAATAGTAATAGGGATCTATCCCGTATAGGTCCCCCCCCACCTGCCATACTTTTGCTTTAAAACAGAATTAGTGTGTTCCCAGTTGCTAGTACAATTTCCGATGAGTTATGAAACAACTAAGCTTGCAGAGCACAATTCTAACATGTACAGTAACATTTCATGGACTGTCGACGCGTTTGGAATTTTACTAGCTTCGCGTCGTCAAAGCGCTTTCTTGGAGCAGTACCCATGTGCAATTGTGACCATCACCAGTTCTGGAAGGCACAGTGAGGCTTATGAATGTCCTCAACACACAGTCATGTTAAAATAGCGAGCTTACGACTGTGCGGAGTATTAGTTTGATTAGACAATCGATTACAATACTTACAGTAAGATTTGGATCGGGTGCAACGATTACTGTACTTATTTTGCGCCAAGGCGTACGGTGTGCATAGTTGTAAGCTGTAATATAGTTGCATAGTAAGATAAATTATGCCCTGTTGGTTTGCAAAAGGCATGAATATTTGTCAGGCTTCCCATGTTCACCTTGCAAACGGTAAATAAACTAAATCCGTGTAAAGTATTGGCTTTCGTTAATTTTTTGCTCTATATAAGTCCACAGATCTTAACAAAATGGTAGTTGCCGATTTGTGTGACTCAAGATTTTGGTCTGCCTGTAATCTTCTTTGGCATTCTCGTCATTTCATATTCTTTGCAATACTTGAATATGATTTTTACTGTTCGAATTTGGACTTTACTAACTTGTGAGGAAGACTAAGCAATAAAGCGTTAAAATTCACACAGTCTGGTTTTTATTTCGAGTTACAAGCAAATAGCTCCAAACTTTGCCATTGTTGTATTACTGCTCCTAATTAATACAGGAGAGCACAAATGTCATAATTCTTAAAGGCGTCATTTGCTGTGTCACTGTGCAGTTAATTAATAACGGCGGCAATTAAACCAACTAAGGCCCTATTTCTTTAATGATTAAACGGATTAGATTAAAATTAATCAGCATTAAAGAAATAGCACCTCGGATTAAACGGGTTAAAATTTAATGCAGCGAGTTAAACGAGTTAAACGGATTAAATTTAATCCTATTTCTTTAATGGACCTAGGTTTAAAATTTTAATATAACCCTGTTTCTTTATTCACACTTCAGATTACCTAAATAACCAACGAGTTAATTTTAGTTCGATCTGCTTAAGCGCTGTTTCCTTAATGATTAATTTTAATTCGTTTAATCTGCCGCCTAGATTTTCAACTAGTTTTTAGTCCTCGTGCAGCTACGTGGATTAAACGGACGATTAAAAGCTGGCGGATTAAAACTTTTAATCACTGTTTCTTCAATGGCGGATTGGATTAAATGGCTTAAAATTAAATTGTTTAATCCGCGGATTAAAGATGGTCGGATTAAATGAGTTAATTTTAATCCGTATAATCCTGCATTAAAGAAAATAGCAATTAAAATTTTAACCGGCTGATTTTTAATCCGCTTAATCTGACCATTTTAATCTTTAAAGAAATAGGCCCTAAGATGAAACGTGCAGATGCTAGTAGCATATGCTGACATAGCTTCTGCTGTTTACCTCCTACGCATTTGACATTATCTGCATGGTCTTCATGTTTTATTATACATTTAATATTATTTTA
>JASAND010006766.1:0-19562 GCA_030248195.1 Trissonchulus latispiculum
TTGATACAAATTTTTGAGATAGAATGGGCCACTAAACTGGTTGGAAACAACAGCAAAATTTTCGGATGTAGACACTGCTTTGGTCACGTGAACGTCTTCACTGAATCTGATTTGACATTTCATCTTGACCGTTTTCACCCGGATATCGACCCTGAGTTTTGCTTCGTGTGCTGCAATTGCAGCAGAAAGTTTGCGACGATACCTCTTCTTGAAGAGCACGAACTCTCCTGCCAACAGCTTAATAAAGTATGTTTATGAAACAATTACTAATTTCAGTTGACATTAATACTTAAAAGCGTTCAGTAGTGTCTCTATAAACTCTTTCGCAGTCCAGTGACTGAAAGGAGATTAAATCCATTTCAATAGCAACTGCTACAGAGTTTTTCTTCCGTTTTTGATAGACATTGTAGGCTACCACGACCAGTACTACGATTAAGCAAACACCAGTAGCACAGCCAACTAAAATCCAATACCATCGGACAGTCTAAATTAGAATTTTAAATTCACAGTTCTAGAAGCAAGATAAGTAACTGTCACGTTCCAGTGCTCAAGCACAAGAAGCTCAGACAATTGCTCAGATAATATAAAAACTGAGTAAAGAAAGATACATAGCCTGAGTTGTGAAATCTCTGAGTGTGTGCTACAATTCTTTGACACCACCAAATTCTTAAATATCTTCGAAATGTTTGGCACAAACTTTTACATTTCTACCCCAATTTATCGTTTAGAAGTTGACCATGGAATCTGTGCGTAATGACAAAACGAAACTGGTTCAATGCGGGCCGGCAACGTTATATGGTCAGATCTCCATGGTTGGATCACCCCCTTTTCCCAGAATACCCAGATCTGGAATTTTCGCTGCGAAAGACTCTAGGCCCCGTGAAAAGAAATCTAGATATCCGCGCGAATGATCAGGTACCATACGATCCGGTTCGTTGACTAGCCTAGCGTAGTGCTGGAAGCGTATTCTGGGAAAAGGGGGTGATCCAACCATGGAGATCTGACCATATAACGTTGCCGGCCCGCATTGAACCAGTTTCGTTTTGTCATTACGCACAGATTCCATGGTCAACCTCTAAACGATAAATTGGGGTAGAAATGTAAAAGTTTGTGCCAAACATTTCGAAGATATTTGGTGGTGTCAAAGAATTGTAGCACACACTCAGAGATTTTACAACTCAGGCTATGTATCTTTCTTTACTCAGTTTTTATATTATCTGAGCAATTGTCTGAGCTTCTGGTGCTTGAGCACTGGAACGTGACAGTTACTTATCTTGCTTCTAGAACTGTGAATTTAAAATTCTAATTTAGACTGTCCGATGGTATTGGATTTTAGTTGGCTGTGCTACTGGTGTTTGCTTAATCGTAGTACTGGTCGTGGTAGCCTACAATGTCTATCAAAAACGGAAGAAAAACTCTGTAGCAGTTGCTATTGAAATGGATTTAATCTCCTTTCAGTCACTGGACTGCGAAAGAGTTTATAGAGACACTACTGAACGCTTTTAAGTGTCTTTAATGTCAACTGAAATTAGTAATTGTTTCATAAACATACTTTATTAAACTGTTGGCAGGAGAGTTCGTGCTCTTCAAGAAGAGGTATCGTCGCAAACTTTCTGCTGCAATTGCAGCACACGAAGCAAAACTCAGGGTTGATATCCGGGTGAAAACGGTCAAGATCAAGATAAAATGTCAAATCAGATTCAGTGAAGACGTTCACGTGACCAAAGCAGTGTCTACATCCGAAAATTTTGCTGTTGTTTCCAGCCAGTTTAGTGGCCCATTCTATCTCAAAGTTTGTATCAATGCCTCATGTATTAAAGACTTAGTCGTAGTAGACTTATCATTGCTTTTCATTAGGTTTAACTTAGTAATAGTCCAATCCGGTTCCGATTCTTGATAAGAAGTTAATTTTACTTGGATATTCTGAAAGTGCTTAGCATATTCGGAGCCAAACAAGTAATACAGAAACGGATCCAATATTTGAGTCACAGTTGCTGTAGCGGAAGACATCTTGACCGTTTTGATTTCAACCTTGGATATATCACCAATTGTTACCTCGTTTGTAGCATTGAAGAAAGTAGTAACTAGATTGTTAGTGTGGAAAATTAACATCTCTGTGTCATTCTCCCAGAAAGTGACGGATGAAATCATACTAGAATTTTCAACTTTAGTTACTTTGGTCATTCTTTTTTTGAGTTCGTTCGCGTCTATGTGACCAAAGGATAGAAGATGGTAACACTTGCAAGAAACTTAACTTAAACGGTTCTCCGCTAAAACGAGTATTTCTACAAATGTGAGACCAAGCTGCCGCTTTATCCTCGATACTGTAAATTAATAATATTTGGCGAATAAGGTTCACAATTTGTAGAAAAGAATTTCCCATCTTGATCCTAAACAGTTGCAACAAATCAAATCAATCAACTTATTTGCAACCTTAAACTGTGCTACAGAAACAAAAACTTAAAAGTTCAGAAAATAGATAACTTTAACATGTGAACAGTTTAACATACTAGTTCGCTAAAAGTTATGCTATATAATTTAGAATTTATTGCTTAAATTGCAACATCGGGCGATACTGTCATTCACACGAAGCTTTTAAAACTTTCAAGTGCTTATTAAGACAATGACTTTAAATGTTAGCTTAAAGTGTCCAATCTTGTCAATTATAAGGTCAACCTAAGACGCTCTGAAGTCTATAATATAAGCTGTTCACATTATACTAAATTTAATCTTAACACTGAAAGCAAACAGACCACAGACTTGAAATAAAGCAAAACTTCTTGAACATTAGCAAAATTATCAGCAGCTCAACCTTAAGTTATCCGGCTTAAGTTCTTAAATATGGCTGAAACTTGGTCAATTTAGATAAAGTTGAGCTGCTTTACAAACAAATTCTGCCTAATTGGATAAGTTCAACGCGTACACAGTACAGCACAGAATTCCCACATAATTCAAAAACAGCATTAATGGACAATAAACTACAAAACTGCGAAACATAACAACTAAATATGCAAATAACAAATTTTGTGACAATATAAGACACATAGCTCAGTTGAAACAATGAAATAAAACTACAAAATTACAATGAAATCTGTGCCATATCTTGCATATAACTGGCATTGAAATCAATTAACTCCATATTATTGTCAGTAGTTGACGACGTTTTCATACGACAGAAAATGACAACCAGACTGATCACTAAAATAAATGCCACAAAAATACCAAGCGAATACCCCACTACAATTTCAGATGTTTCCAGTTTCAGTCCCAAAGCATATATCTTTCCAGTTCCATTAGATATCTGTGGATCGTAATTTTCGGATGACGGCGTAGACGCAGAATCAGTAGATCCAGCAGTCGGTTGAGCAACTAACGGAGTCGTAGCCAGAGCAACTGAAGCCAGACGTTCAGCATGAGTGGTGCTCGGTTGTGCTGCGGTCGTTGAAACTGACGCGGTAGCGGCGGTATCAGTGGCAAGAGTAGTGGCAGGTGTGGTTGCTGACGGCTCCGGAAAAACAGAGGGTACCGCATTATCAAACGAACTTGAAACTAAAACAAAGTCAAACCTAGCATTAAGTCCAGCTGCTACGATTTTTTGAAAGATCAATTACCAAAATCAGTCACGCCAGAACACTTTGCATCCGTATTGGGAGACATCTTAAAACACATTATAAGTTATTAAACTTTTCGGTTAATAAAATGAAAATAGACAAAATAGGTAAACAACTGGAATTTAATAGATCAGAAAACTTCCCAGTTACAGACAATTAAATCATTTCATATAATTTTATTAGAAAGTTCTTGCGTTTACATTTAATCTTAGGCCAAATAATGCATCCAATTAACACTTGTCCCATATTTAATTCGTCCTGTATCTAAGTGTGTTTTTTAGTTTTGCTATTTATTTACCTCTATTCGGACTTAAGCAGACTGTGTTCCTGGGTAGATCGTTCCACGTGCAGCAGGTAGTATTCAAAGTATCTAATCGTGGGAAATACCGTTTGAAAGCTTTGGCAGGAATATCGCAACCACGAGACAACAAAACTGCCTTGGTAAAGTAAGAGTTAACAAAGGACGATGGAAACTGAGCCAGTTCAACTTCCGGGCCGCATCGAAAAAATGGCCCAACACACAAACAGATTTGGCAAAACTTAAATACACCCAAGGCCGTCATCAGGAAAACGTTAAGAAAGCCAGCCGGAATAAAAACTAGTATGAACTCTAAGGACACCCTGACTGACTGACTTCAGTTTTTTCAATATGCTAATGAATTTTTTCAAGCTTGCTTTTGAAACTTTGGCAGGCAGTTGTGGTCTAGGTGTCTGTTAAACAACTATTGATCGAGCTTTTTTATGCATTTAATCAAACAAACTTACATTTCTCGATAGTGGCTATCCAGAGTATGCACGTTTAGTGCCAACTTGTATTTGTACATGTAATTGGAGTTGCACAGCACACAACAGTACACTTCAGTCTTATTCGGATATATCAGTTTGAAGCAAAACAACTTTATAAAATTTTTTACAGTTATTTGATGGCAATTTTGATCTACAAACGAGACTTTTGTTAATGCAGCAATTAGGAATTTTTGCTGTCTCCAAAAACTATACATGAAATCTGAGTCCCCTTGATATACTGAAACGCTACAATCAATCATTTTTTCAGCCCAGCAATTTCCTAAAATGATTTCACCGAATGGTGCAAAAATATTATATAATGGTGTCTGCAGTTCTGCTACCACTAATAAGGGACAAATTAGCCGAATCTTTGTAATTTTACAACCTTCATTCGAATGCACTAATTCAGAAGGAAAATTTTCAACTTCTACGCTTATACTAACTGGAACCAAAGAAATTAAGGGTCTCATGACTGTTATTACTATTCCAGACTCTAATATCCTCGAAATTCTAGAAATAGTGGGCATTCTTCCTTTATTTTTTGTTCTCAACCACTGTGTATGCTGTACTAACTCTTTTTCAATAACGATGTACATTGGCTTCTTCCAAATGTTGGCAATATAATAAGACATTATCTCCACAATTACTGGAAATGGAATATTTATACTTTGAAGTAAGTTCAAAAGAACCAGGATTTTGGAAGCATTCACATGTTGTAGCAAATTATCCGTAAATGCTTTAACACACAGCTGCTGCAAAGGAACCATCTGGGTTGAACAATTGTAAGCGAAATGAACTATTTTCCCGGAGAAAAACAATTTTAAGCACTTTATCAAAGCCGTCTTATAAAACATTCTTTCATCTGAACTAAGTTGGTTCATGCGCTGATAACTAATAAAATAGATTAACTGAATCACAAATGTGGCTAACATTAAATTTAAAGAATACCCCCCCCCCACTAGCATTTGTGATTCAGTTAATCTATCAAACATTGGCAGAGCTGTCTAACATTAAAAGAGCACTCTGGAGTAGCAACATTTCTCGGACAGGTTTCATGTAGGTTAATTAGGTTAACAAAGATATAGGCAATTATTGCATAACATTAAAATTTCATATCTTCAGCATGCGTCCAATTAAAAAATTATTTAAAATTTTAATTACAAGCTTAAACTAAATCTTAAATCGTATATTGATGTATTTATGAACATACAATTTGCATTGTGGCAATCTAATTTCTTACATCACCCTGAAGTATCATGGAGCATCACCACGAAATTTAAATAAACGAAATAACATCCAAACTGAAATCACATTCAAACTGAAATCACTTCCAAAGTGGTCGTTACAACACTACTCGTTAATAAGTTAATTGTCTTCTCAACTACGACAATCAATGTACAATCTCACGACAATCTTATTTGATTTAATTCAAAAGCTGTACCCCACTTTTTATTAAACCCTATCAAAGTAATGCGTCTATCAAAATAATGGAGGCAGGTGGTGTGCAAACAAAGTGTTAGTTTAAAACTTTCTGTAGTAGATTATTCATAAATTAGAGCTAATTTATCGTTGTCTGCAAAACAGTTGATGTTAATAACGGTTGAAGATGTTTTGGAACAAATTTGCAAATGACCTCAGGTCTAGTCCAAGCCCATTCACAACCTCCTCCCCACATAATTCAAAGACAATCATAAACTGTTTGTGCATTCGCCTTATTTTTCTTCGCCGTAACACCGGATTGGTTGTTATGGCTGGAAAGAGGGCACAAAAATGAACATTTTTGCTTTTACAACCTTTGAGCTGTCGCTAGCGGTTAGGTCAGTATAAGCCAAAAGCGACTTTTGGGGTCAAAAAATAGTCATTTTCGAGGAATTCAGTTTTTTTCAAAATTACTGATAAAGGTTACAGACAATTCTGTCTTCTTTATATTCAATCGATGCATGCCCTAATTGCGCATTTTATCAATGCCTATTAGCTGGTATTCGTTGCTTTAAACTAGAGGTTTGGCAGAAAGACCATTTTGGCAAAACTGCGATGATTTTGTTTTGAACATCGATTTCTTAAAAACTACAAAATGGATTCGAGTGATTTTTGGCTGGATGAAAATTCGCCTTATTGCAGATTGGCACTTTTTGAGCTAAAACCTCTTCAATTGCGAGAAAACTGAATACAAAGTTGCGAAATTTCGGGTCACAGCTCATTTGCTAAATTTTCTGAAGTATTGAGACGTGTTGAGCCAAATCCAAAAAATGTCCCTTAGCCCACATGTCCTTTAGATCATGGATCAACAAGAAATTTCGGCTGATTCTACAGTTTTGAGAAATGGATGTTCAAGAATTTTTGGTCTATATTCAACCTGTCAGAAGTCAGTATGTCGGAAAATTTGTGTTAATTGTTTGCTAATTCTGCTAGTTTCGTATACTCATGTGAATGTGCAGATTATAAGCTTTAAAACGATGTATAAAGCTCTTTCCAACACCAAAAATTGCGAAAGTTACAGCGTTTGAAAAAATTACCACAAAAGCACTGCACAAAAGGACACCACCGCCTTAAAAGAAACAAAAGTTTAATGCAAAACAGAAAAATTATTGAGTTAAACGATTGTAATGCATGCTCGCATTCCCCATATTTTCATCATTTGCACATACACATCATTCCACTTTTCCTGTTTCGCAAAAAACCTAATTTGCATTTTATTGGCGTATATTGAGTTCCAACAATGAAAATAGCATGTGTATTTCATAGGATAGACTAGGAATACCAATTGTAGACGTGTTAATACAAATTAAAACCAATAACAAATTTTAATGGAAGACAAGAAGACAAATAACGACACCATTTGTTTAACACAGAAATTGTTTAGCTAGAAAGCTAGAAATCAAGATTAAACCAGAATTAGTGCTTAACTAGTTACAGTTAACTAGTTTTGTAGTGCTACCCCTACGTATGAACACAAATCTAACACCATTTTCAAATACAGCAACCAGTAATTACCCTAAACAAAGTTTTCTCGACGAAATCTTTCAAGTTTGAAATTTCACCTTGGGTCGACCGTGGTTCCGGACATCTACAGCACCGAGCTTTGTTCCTAGCTCAATACTAAGGTCATTTTTCCTCCCGTTGTTCCTAGCTCTCTTTTACCTCCATTTTACCATTTATACTACTGCTCAAAAACCAAGCAACCACCCTGCCACAACAATTTTCATCTTACACGGATTTGAATATATCTTCGATAATAATATGAACGCATGATTGTAATCTCTTCCTTGCGTTGACTGGCTTAAGGAATCTGTAGTCATAGTTGTCTTGGTTAGGAACGACCTGACATCATTATCAGATCATAACTTTGCAGGTGCTGGACTGTTTTCCTCGGTCTCAAAACTGCCCTAAAGCTATAGAGTAGAAGCTCTAATATTTCAACGCCGGTGTTGCTTACACCTAAAATACCTGAGACAATCTGGTTAGTATCACCATATCTATTGTTATTGTAGTAATTCAACGTTGGTGGATATGCAAAAGGCAATGATAATGATGGTATATAGTCAAATCCACCTAGCAAGCACACAGCTATTGTAAACCGCCCGCAGAAATTGAAAGGATAGAAGGTTTCAAAAAATAAAGAAAGTGTGTTCTGCAGCTGCAGTCATTTTTTTGTTAGTATATTCGGTATAAGCTTACATCTTAAGCTTAAAACTTTAGCTTATGCTGAGCTAACGAAAACTTGATTCGAAAAACGGGTTTCAGATTCGTGTTCTGCGATCTCAAAAACCCCTGAATACACCTTTTCAGCAGAATAAAAGATTTCAGCATAATAAAAGAAATAAAAAACTTTTTCGGTTCCCCTTGGTCCCCTCTGGCGAATCAAACAAATTGGCGAAATTTGATCTCAGCGTGGTCGAAAACATACCCATACCAAATTTCAGCTCATTTGGTCGAGTTTTGCGGAATCTGGGCCTGGGGGGTTATCCTGAAAAGATCCTATTTGTGTAATTGGGCTAGTGTACCAAAGTTACTGTAATAAGTTAAGCTTACGTCAGAGTTTCACTGTAGACGGGTACTGAAAGGATGACTGCTTTTGTATTTGTCTAATTATTAAACATTTTATTTTACTTTTTATCCGAAATTCCGAGCACTAGACCGAAAAAACGATTTTTCCGGTTTTTTTCGAACCAGATATGACCATAGATTACTCCGTTATTGTCAAAATTGGGCAAAATTTCCTATACAGACTAATTTCGACCCGAGGAATCCAATAATTCAATCAGCAAACTGTACGACCTACCAATCTTGCTGTACAGTTTTTGTGACCTACGCATCCGGTTACCGCACATGGACCGGATGTGACCGGATTTTCGGAAATGTCTTGGACCAAGGACCAATATGCTAGAGCATAAATTAAGCTATGCTATTATTATGCTATGCTATTAATATGCTAAGCATAATTAGCATTCTCTTTCCGAATCTTAAGCGTTTTAATCAATTTGGTATGCGGTTACCGGATATAGACCGGACATGATGGTTTTACCGGAATCTCCTCCTCCCGAGGAGTCTAAAAATATATACTTTATATAGACTAATTTCGAAGATTAACTCAGGACGGGCGCTCACAATTCGGTTCCAAGATTTTTGGTCAGACTTTAGTATGTATGGAATTTAGGAACCTGAGGTTAAGTCTATCTAGTCTAGTCAAACCCGAACTTTTATTATGCCATCAAATGGAAGCAAAGTTTTAAAAGTGCTTAGTATAATATATTAACTTTAACAACGTTGAGAGTTGTTATAGTTCAACAACGCAAGAACTGGTCGTATATGTTGTCCACTGCTGAATCTGTGACCTCACCACAGGACTGTTTGAACGCATCACTCGCTTTCAGGCACTCCTTTTCCAGCGCAGAATACTTGCAGGCTGCACAGTGGTGCCATCCTGGTCCTGTGCACTCTTCCGAGTCATTATCAGATGTCACCTTCGCGTCGACGCATTCCGACAGACTACCCTCCCTAGAAAACTAGTGGAAACAATTATGACAAGCCTGAGCGTGTTACCATTATAAGTCTATCGAAAATTGTTGCATACATATCAAAAGGCTACAGCAAAAGGTAACACTTCACCGAAAATATTGCATCTGCATGAAAAGCCAGTATATTAAAAATGAATAAACGTGGGCCAGTCTTAATACATCCTCCTGGAAGCTGATTAAAGTGTCAAGCAGGATAATAAAGAATACTTGTGTAATAACTCACTGTGTCTTAAATTTGCCAGTCTAGGTTGACAGTATCAGAATCCTCTTTCTTAACCTTTTGATGCGTTGATAATGCATGACTACAGCGACAATCATTAAGTCTGCACTCAGAAAAACTGTAACCTGGCCAAAAACTTAGTTGTAATAACCCTGTTTATGTAAAATTCACTTTAGATGAAAAAATAGCAAATCCTATCGTTGCTTTGCATGAAAAAATTCTATCGGTACCTGTGCGACTCCAAAAACTTCATAACACAAGGCATGGCGTTGCCTGCTCCATTTTCAGAACAAAGTTGGCTCAAACTGCTTAACTCTGGCACACATTCCAATAGTTGCGGATCACAGTGTGACATTTGTGCAACGGTTGCGCAAGCCTTTTCCATGTCAGCAATCGGGCTCAGTTCAACTTCAATACCACTGTTTGCCACACATTGCTCCACCTTTGCAGCAATACCATGACAGTGCTCGCTCTCAGACGAGGCTGTCTTTATAAGCAGTAGTAGCCAGTTCAGTACTAACAATCGTTGCATCCTTCGCGGCAGAGAAGAAAGAGAACCACGAAGCAAACCGTGAAAATATTGGTGGGATTGCTTTATAAATGTACGTTATCTCCACTCTACAGCTCAGTGTTTTTAGGATTTTTGAAAATACTAATGCGTTTTAGTATGCTAAAAGCTTCACATCATTAAAATAAATTCGTCTTCAGAAGTACAAACTGCAATGGAAAATTAATGAGCCAAAAGGGCTGGCAGTATTAGTCGGTTATTTTTAAGACAAAAATATTTCAAATCTTGCTTCCACTACATTCCATGCAATATGCATATTCAGTTCGGTTAGAACCAAATTTAAACTCTTGCTCTATTGTCACCATTCATATCAGTAAATTGGTCTCTCAAAATTTTATGTTCAAACTAAAGGGTGATTTTTGTGAATTTTAGGATTTAGCTCATTTTCACACGCAAGTTAGCCACACTTGTAATGCATTTCATGTTTAAATTTTCAAGAGTTTCCTCCAATTCTCCGTCAGTTACGATCCAGCAGCTTGACTATGGTGCTGCAGCCAAGTGAGGCAAGTTTTCGCAAATCTACTTCACAATTCTAGCTTACTTTGTTATACATCTTTAAAAATTAATAAAACATTTTCGTACAGTTTCAAGCGGCATGGTCAGATTAGAAGCTCGGAGAAAATTAGAAGCTCTATTAAAATTATTTCGGAGAAACAAGGCCCTTATTCCTCCTGATGTAGTCAAATATGTAACACAGCTTAACTTCAAATGGAAGCATTTTCGAGCCATAATTTTATGAAAACAATATGCAATAATATGCCATATTTAAAAAACTGAAAAATCCACTGTTTTGTGAAATTCAGGGACTGAGGTGTCCGATTGGCGCGCTGAGAAGTTCTAGACATAGCTGTCAGCAACTCATTCTACAAATAGATCCTAAGGCATGAATAAATTTGTTGAAATGCAAACTAGTAGGCCCCAAAAGTGGGCATCATTCCTTCGTAGAACTGTGAAAATCTTGTTGCATTCTACCACCTCCTCTCCCTTTTCTCCAAAAGAAAACGATCTTTCTGACATTTCACTTTAATTTTCTTTTCTCCAATTATTCCATAACCGCTTGATTCTTGTTATTTGTTCAAGCAGATACAAAGTTCATCCGTTTATCACTTTTACCTTTTGAAGTTTGATTGAAACTTATTTACTTACTCCTTCGATCACTGTGTCTACTCTCACAACCAGTCTCACTTCACAACTAAAAGTCTCAGTTCACAACTAAAAGTCTCATTTCACAACTAAAAGTCTCATTTCACAACCAGGAGTCTCATTTCACAACTAAATGTATACTTTCACAACCAGGAATATACTTTCAGAAGAACCCTCATAAGTGGTTGTGTTTTTAACTCCTTATTCGGACTTCAAATTTCAAAACGTAAAACCTGCGTTAAACGTTAGATTTTGTATGTTCAGTATTATTATCTTGTCTATGGTGGGATGTCACTAGGAATGGGCGGGATAAAGCCGACAAAATTTCAAAAGATAGAATGAATCTGATTGGCTGATTTGACTATGACTATGATAAACTACGAAAGTAAATGTCTCAAACTTTACTTGAAAGTAGAGTTCCATTTATTAGGTAGAATTCTAGTTGTGAAAATAGACATTTAGTTGTGACAGTAGACTTTTAGTTGTGAAAGTAGACATTTAATAGTTGTGAAAGTAGACATTTGTGAAAGTAGACATTTAGTTGTGAAAGTAGACATTTAGTTGTGAAAGTAGACTTTTAGTTGTGAAAGTAGACTTTTAGTTGTGAAAGTAGACGGCAAAGGTTGTGAAAGTCAACACAATCCTTTATTATAAATGGAAAAATTGCAATTGTTTCTGTTTCGTTCGGTTCTAGATGCTCAACATGCTTGCTGAGCGGAGGTGTTCGAAACCAATTTAAAGCCAATTCGCTCTTTCTAGGTGCACCTTTGTGCTGCTCCTATGCCAAAAAGTTCCAGGCATATTGGACCGCAGACATCAAAGCTACGAAAGGACAGACATTGTGACAACTTAAATATTAGTCTGAATATTGCATTGTACTGAAGCAGAAAATCCCTAAGCTAGCCCTGTGCTGAAGGTAGGGTTTCTGATAGGACCAATGACTCAGTACCGAATCTCTTTTTATACATTCCGGCTCCAGCCGACAGCCGGAATAATGACACCCAGAACTTAATACATAGTTTTCTTATACATTCCAACTCCAACATGAAATCTTCGCTGCAGCGTAAAGGAAGTCAAGAACAGGTTTATCGTTACAGCTTAAAAGAAGTAGAAAAGTCATGAATAAGTGGTGCGGTCTCCAACATTGGTTGTAAACGTCGCAAGCGGGATAACTGTATTGTCACCTGCTCTAAATCTCTGTAACACCCATTTATCCCAAACGACTTTGGCTTCAGTATAAAACGTTTGGTTACAAATCATATAAAAGAAGAAATTGACACCATAGCCGAGACCGAATATAGATATTACCCAATAAACCCACAGCGACCCAGGCTTATCAATATGCGGTGGGCCTGAAATTGCCACGGCAATCGTGTGATACGTTGGCGCCGGAATTGCGCAGCAAACAAACCCCAAAAATGAAAAGAACATCATCTTAGAGCCTTTCGCTCTTCTGGCTACCTCCGTTTTGGATGCTGGCGATTTTGCCATCCGGAGCCGAATGAAAATTGCGGTATAACTGATTAGCATAATCAAACAGGGCAGATACAAAAAGGCCCAGTCCACGAAGTTTTTCCACACAACCCTCGTTATATCGATGACACAAACCCCAAAACTAGGTATGACTACAAAACCACCCCAAACTCGGCTGCCAGCCAGACCTCCAATCACCAGGCCCACCGGCACCCAGACCGCGGTGGCCCACATCGGTACAACCTTGGCTCGGGTGAAAATGTTCTTATAAATCACCGGGAAGTATACTGCGGTTGCTCGATTTACTGCAATCAAAGCTTGACCAACACATGAGGCAAAGGGGAATATCCAGCTAAATGCGCCTAACCATCGGCATAGCTGATCCCACAATACCTGCTCTGCTGGGCTATGGCCTGGTAAAGGACCCACCAACAGAAGTTGAATACCCCATCCCATTTGTTGAAAAAAGCCCCCACACATATCATTGAAAGCCAACAGTGCTACAAGAATGTATGTCGGTTTGCTGCGTAGCTTTGGCGAAAGCAGCACAATTAAGAGAATAAATAAGTTAAGCAGCCCAATAAGGAACATGAGGACTGTTTGAACGATGGCAGTACAGAGGACGCCTGGATAACATTTTTGCCAGCTTTGACACAAACTGTTATTATTCATTCTGATTTCATCACCGTCATGAGTGGCGGGACAATCTTAACAATTCCGACTGGCACCCAAAAACGTTTCAAAATTTCAAGACGGTAAACTGGTCAAGCGCTTTATTGGTGAACAAAATTAAGCCAGAGTATTTTGTATGTTTGACATCACTTTAAGACCTGAACACTAGGAAAGCATCTCGGCAGAAAGAATCTAACTGCCTATGCTCTAAGCTACTTGACCTTACTCTTGACAATCAAACTCATTTGCACCTCGAGCATCGCCTAAGATGAACCAATAATCGGACTTGGCAAACCTCTGCAGCCTACTGATTAAAGCCCTTTCATGTAACCTTCCACTCAAAGTCTTCTAAAATAGTATTTGCAATCATGTACCAAGGATGGTTTAATATTCTATGAGCTGTTGCGAAGGGATTGGCATATATTGTCCTTTTCAAACGCTCTTTCACATTCGTGCAGGACTGAATTTGACTTGTTGATTAAAAATTTTCGAAATATCGTCATTGCTGTAGCAGCCTAACATTCAAGTAACTTAGCAGCCAGCATGTCAAGCCTAAAACATAATTATGGACAATGTTAGAGTATGTTGCTTGCTCTCTTCCTGTCCCTATTAGGTAATAGATGATGAGTTCACTTCAATAAATCTCAAAGAATCACGAGAAAATCATTTCATTTTTCTTGAAAATTTGGAATTTTTTGGTAAATCTACAAGACAGTTTTTAAAACATTACTGCCACTACACAACTTATTTACGATATTCAAATTTTGTTCCATGCTCTAGAATTTGAGGTTCAATATATAGTTTGTTTAATTTTGAATATATGCAGATTTAATAATTTTACTCCTATTTCGAAATTGTAAAGTACGTATAACTATGCTAAGTTTCGATGCCTCAACTTAAAGAGTGCGTTTGTCAAAAGATTTTCAGTACACCATTATAGCGAGTTTACAATTTAGACCCATAAAAACTTATCAGCTAACATCCTTGGAATGTTTTAAGGCCTTAGCCCAGGATTGCTGCTTGTTTCCAACCAAATCAGCGAAATTCCGTGGAACTATAACCTTCTCAGTTCTGGCCAGCAAGATTCCAATCAAGACAGAGGGGTGCCATGAAATTTCATGTGTGTTTATCACATAACCAGTTTCATTTTACTACAGGGTTGGCTAGTTTCCAGCGCTGTTAACCAGTTTCTGTGGAAACATTTTTCATATAAGATTGGGCAGCAACATTCCAGCCGGCTCAGCTCATTTCCATGGAATGGTTTTGTGCCTAGCCCAGCTGTGTTGGTTCTGCGGAATCGTGCTATAATGGTGTACTCAAAATCTTTTGATAGACGCAGAAGGAACATAAATAGTTGTATGTTAGTGTCGTAACTTTCGCAAACTGTTTTATTAAAATTTTGACTAATTTTGATTTTTCCCAGCTTGTACGAAACTGTTGAACAAAGACGCAATATAATAAGTAACCCCCTAAAAGGGAAACGATTCCTTCCCGGTGTTGAACTGGTAGAATTGGTAATTTTCTTCCATAGCAATCTTACTGCGATAGCGAACTTTGAGTACTTTGAGCCAATGTTTTCGAAAAGCGGTCTCGTTTCATTTACGCGGTTACTCTAAGAGTAAAAGCTTCCATTTATTTCTGTACGTCGCACTAGGCAAGCAGAATATTGTTGATTTAAAAACTTTATAAGATTAGATATAGATAGGGGATAAGGATCTCCCAGAAAACCAGCAGAATCATCAGCTCAGGGAAAACCAACTGTTACACAGAACAAGCAGGTTCCCTATCTCATGCCACAAACCCTGCTAAGCTTTGGTCAACAATTGGCGTCATAGATGAAAAGTATACCCAACCAAATGGCGCGGCCCTGGTGGTCGGGGACAAGAAGCTGTTCTCGGATAGAGCAAAGGCAAACTGCTTTGAGATACCTGGGTTTGGTTTGGGTTCCTGGGCATGCAAGAATCTGGAGCAACGAAGCAGCAGAAAAACTGGCCAAGGTGGGCAGCAGGATGCCCCACGACCAGAAACCGCTAGACGAGGCATGCATCCACAGCTCATCTACCGTTAAACCCGGAAAAACTGGCACAGCAGTCTGTCTCTACCCCGTGTACTCCAAGCAAACCACACCCAACGACCACTCCCACTCTAACCACAAAGGGGCTTATCCAGGCGGGATGTGGTAATACTGTCTCAACTCACTGTCGAATACTCAATTCCAATTTGCACAGGATAGGAGTCGTGGACAGTCCGATCTGTGACAGGTGTGGGGAAGAGGAGTAGGATGCTGTCCATATAATCCCGAAATGTCCCGATCCTACCTTCCAGCGAACCCGTACATTATGGGCTGCTGGGAAATACTGGGTTGCCTTTCGGGCAGTCCTCAGCTGGTCATCCAATTCCTCAGGGAGACAGCGCTATTCCTAGGGTTCCTTCAATCTATGCCTAGCGATGATTCCTATACAAAGAGACAGCACATCAAGAGCCATCATTCTTTAACTTTAAATCTTTTAAAACTTTCACTTTCATATAGCTTCTGCAAAGCGAAAAACAAAAATTAATGACTCACTATATATTTAGTGTAATCTCCTGGTATATGTTCATTATCACTCAAGGAACGTTGATGCATAATAGGTAAAGCTTCAATTTTAGCATACGATTGTCAACCCGACATTTAGACTGACACTGCATGGTGTCGCGCTGTAATTTTTCCACCTATCGGATTCCCCCCAACCCCCGGAAAAACGACGCCGTTGTGGATTTTCCCTATGAGAAATTAAACCTGTGTGAATTTTCTGGGTAAAAATTTTGCACCAATGCAAGAAATGATGCAGATTTCATTTATAAATTTTGAACCCTTTTAACTCTTTCATCACTTCATCACTTGGAGTGATGAAGTTTTTAAATTATCAATGGAAGAAATTTTTAATTGGAAGGAATTGGAAACAGGAATTTTCAAAATAGTTCTGTTGGTATAGCAGAACTTAAATTGCACCCCAATTTTGAATACAGATTTGGTCAAAACATCACAAAACAGAACGACATATTTACTTCCCTCTTGTTGGTCTCTAACTTTTGTAGTTGTCAATGAAACTGCTGCACTTGTCAAATCATATGCAATAATTTGCATTTACCTATCCCGGAAAGTCTATATTCTATTCTAAGTCTTCTGTTGTTAATGCATCAATCAGATGTGGCACTGAGTCGAAGCAGGAAAAAAGTTCGATCTTTCATAATGAATGGTTAGTCTTAAAATCCTAACCGTATCAAAAATTGTACGTATGTCAATGCTTTCACAAAGTGTCACAAATTGCCTATCCTTTTGTTTTGTACATGTCATACTGTTTTCTGAACCAGTCATCATAGTTCGTTTAGTTTAGTTTTGCTTGGAAAAGCATAGCGAACCCTAAGCTAAATAGTTTTACTTTCCAAGCTACCAATGATTACACAAAGTTTAGCATTCGATGAGTCTGTCGTATAACATGTCTAAAGTAGAATCTGGTATTTGCCCACATGTCTGTTTAAACAAATCATTCTGCTTTAGACATTTCTTTTCGAACGGAGCACTTTTGCATTTCGTACAGTGGTCCCATCCAGGCACATGAATATGCCCGCACTCGTTCCAGTTGACTTTCGCATCATCAGTCATTGCAAACACACATTCAGCTACCCCTTTCCAGACTCCTATTCCGCTGAAAGAATATTACATTTTATAGAATAAGACTGAAACTCCTTTCTCTTCCATGTACTAAACATAATAGATACCGTTCGGTTCGTTAAGCCTTTACCAAAGAAAGCCTCGAGGGGTCCACCTGGAATTTAATACATGCTTTCATACAAACTCGACGCTGACTGTATAACTAGAACAGGCTTACAATAGGTAATTTAGTGGCTATTTTCACTAACTGTTTAGCTTTAATTAGGAATTTAAATCCAAATTCAAGACATTGTAACATTTTTCTGCGATATCATCTTTTAATGATATAAAAATTGTTGCATAAATAATTTTCAACAATTCATGTAAAAGCAACGAGTTTTATATCAATAATAATAATAATAATAATAATAATAATAATAATAATAATAATAATAATAATAATAATAATAATAATAATAATAATAATAATAATAATAATAATTATATTAATAAACTACCTTAGCTTTTACGATAACAATAATAATGGAATTTTTTTATCGTCAACTTGTACAGGATAGTTGAACTTACAGATTACCTTCTCGAACCATTTATATTGAACAAGTCATGCGACTAGGAGAAAGTACCAAATATGCGAAGAATTTTGGTGGTGTGATTTTTGAAAAGATTAAAATTTGTTTTACCTGGCTTTGATCCATGACTTCTAATTTAGTAACAACTCTAAACTTAGCATATTGTTTTCGGAATGCTGGCAAAGGAACTCACAAAGAGTTTTAGTATTGGATCCCAAATTATCTGTATTTTTGCAATAAAAGCTTCAGTTGCTGCATCACATCACGCCGTGGTGAGAACCTCCTCAGTTAGCTGACAAAACTTACCCAAAGGTACGCTCTCTTAACTGAAAACATTTAAAAAAGTTTTTGCTGAATGAAAATTAACGCTTATCTAATAATGAAATATATGAAATGAATGATGTTACTGAAAATGTAGGTGAAATCTTTGACAATTTTGACTCAGATTATATCGGATATCTGATGCAATTATCAGAACTCAGCAAAACCTAACCTAGCTCCATATTTTTAGCGGGGGTGTGATACACACCTGTGCTTTCTTCTGCCAGAAAAGACAGTTGCAAACGGCAGCTAAAAACAACGACAATATTGCTAATAAATTTCAAACTTGCCCGTGTTCCTGCAGAAACGCTGACGCACAAGCAATGGCTTCCTCATCAGCGTTTATTGAGGCCAGTGTAGTCAGCAGCAGCAACCAGCTTAGCATCAGCTGTGGTCTTACCATGACCTTAAAAGACTGTGTCTTCTAGATGGCGGAAAAACAGCAAACGAGATGCGATCCTGCACGTGGAAAAGCGGCTTCTAAGATAAGTCAATCAATATTGTACTTTTATAAAATTGGAACTAAAATAAAATATGAAGTTTTTCCCTAAAAGAGTTTGTCTAAAGTTTTTAGTTGCAATTATTAAAATTGTTTTTGAAATAGGTCATGTCCAGGTCTCGTTTGGCAGGCTGAAGTTTTGAGTGGTAACTTCTTGTATGCGGGACATAGGACGCAGCTCATAACCTTGTTCTTCGAAAAGCGAGTCCATGAACTCAAATTTGCACGTTGGTGGTTTTACATTTCATCTGTGCCACTCATTAGGCATTAGGCAATACACTTGGCTCTTACTTATTGTTTTTATATATAATCTCAGCTTTACATGGCATGTATATATTAGGATGTTTTGTGCCCACTGGCACATCCTTCATCGGTAAGGAATCACTGCCGGAATTGTTCTCAGATCAGTCTCATAGCAACTGAAGGATAAAAAATACGCATTTAATTGCTATATGGTTACGGCTAAGGAATGTTTACTTAACAAACAGGAAATGCATCCATGTTCATGATGACTCCAGCTGCTTAATGCACCCGACCAACATATAACTAAGTCATTCTGAATTATTTTGATCTAAGTTTGACAACTAATAAATTAATAATAAATAATAAATAAATCGCAAAGTTAAGCATATACTCTTCTAAAAGTCAATGACTGGTATAGTTTAAATTAACTTTTATAAAACTAAAACCGGCTAATTACCAAATCGTGCATTCAAATTGCTGTGTCTAGTTTCAGCTTAGAAAGAATGCTACTAAAATAAGTTATTTAATGTTGTGGATTTCAACCATATATTAAAGCACGTGAATTACCAACGCATTTACACTGGTCAACCACGGGTGAGAACATAGTTGCAACAGTCAAACAAAAACCCGAAAGCTTGGATCCGTAGGATCCAAAACATGGGCATTTGGTCAACTCTGATCTTTGTTCAGTCCGGTTCCAGCAAGGAACCGCGAGTAGCTTCCTTCTGGGGGTAACCCTGGACTTCCCGCTGGGCAATTTACCGAGTCTGTGCAAGGGGTGGCC
>JASAND010006767.1:0-37006 GCA_030248195.1 Trissonchulus latispiculum
CACCGCCATTTTGATTACACTTTCATTCATTCTGGTTTCAAATTTTCTAACGACTGGCGGTTCTTTGGGCGCCATAATTATTAGTGCTGATTCCGGCTTTGACGGGGCGTCAATTTTGGGGGCTTTTTGGGGTCACACCCACAACTCAATCTGTGATCTATGGTTTGTTTGTTCTATTTTTGGAAATGTTATAAATTTAATCTTGGTGCTTGCCCAAGTTTTTCTGAATGTTCAAGTTTTGTCCTGTATAATTATTCCGAATTTGGAACTTTGTTTTGTTTCTGAACGTAGTTGGATTCTTGTTATTTTTACTAAAGTAAATCCGTGTGAAATTTAGGGTTGTGCCGTTTAGTTTAATTAGGTTAGCGATTAAGTAGGGTTAGAATCAGACTTATTACACACTCCAGCATGAACCTCTAATCTTTATTGAATAAATTATTTACCTACAGAATTTCATAATTCGACACTACCATACGTTAGTAGCTCAACAGCGGAATATTGCCCTTTTAGGGGCATACTTGTTTCCAGTATCCAGGCCACAAAATGGGTATGATTTGAATTTGAAAGTTCTTGACGAGTTGAATACTTTTGCAACAGAACCAATAGCTGAAAATGCGCCAAATTCGCGAAATCCGGATTTAGATACAGTTAGAAGAGTATAGTTTAATTCTGGAATACTAGGCGCACTTCCGAGATTTGTTTCTTTTGCAAGTGTTGTTCAGCTCGTCAGGAGCTTCCAAATTATGCCCTTCTTGTGGATATTGGTGAAAAGAAAGCATTTAAAATTCTAATGCAGCGGGACCAGCACTGTTCGAGCATGGAAACAAGATTTTAACATAAACTATCGTCAGCAACATGGCCCGGACTTCAGTATCAGATCTCAGATGCTAAATTGCTAAGAATGAAAGGATCATATCAAGGAAGTCCCCCCCAAAGCAAAATTGGTCAACTTCAATAGCATGCTGCTGGCGACTGAGACAACCGTAAAGCTTAAGTTGCACATCGTTGGAAAGCTGAGGATGTGCTCTCTCGAATGCTCCAAGCCATTTTGCTGCAGCTTACACCTCGAAGTTTAGCAAAAAGTTACCCAAACGGCAGATTTTGGTAAAGTTTTCAAGATAGCACTTTATAGAGACAACCTACAGCAAACTGTATTATACCACTGGAAAGAGCACATCGTCAGCTTTTCAACGATATGCAACTTACCCTCTAAGATTGTGTCATTTGTCAGCAGCATGCTGTTGAAGTTGACCAATTTGGCTTAGGGGGGACTTCCTTGATATGATCCGAATGAAACAACAACAACCAATAAGGTATTAGTTTACCGTTTAAAGATCGTGTCCAAATTGCTGCAAACTGGGAATTACATTACATTGCTTTAAATGGAATTTGGTGTTTGAGAATGTTGCTTAATTCTTAAAACATATATAACAGAGGAACTGCCAGAAGATCCGAACTCCGAACCAAAAGTCTTAGACAAAAATATGCTATACCGTCTAAGCTGTACTTAGTTATCAATTAATATTTTCTATTTGTTTTCAAAAACTTAGTTTCAGATCATTGACTTAAACGTCGGCGACATCTTTATAAAAGACCGATGTTTAACAATTTAAACTTTATATTTTTCTTTGGATGGTGATTGTAACAGTTTTCACTTTGAAAACAATTGATAGCAGTGACATAGATCTTTTCGCTCTCACTAACCTATATTCAATAGAAACCTCCTTTCACTTGCAGCCATATTTTCTACCGTTTCCACCTGTTTTGTTTAAAAATGTTAAAAAGTTTAGGCCAATTTGAAGCGTTGCCCACTAAACTAATGCTAAAGTGATCTAACTATTTAAAGTGAATAATTGTTTCAAAATAAGTTTTCAGTCTTTTAGTCTATTTGCAGAGTCTTCAGTTTTGGAAGAGTCTTCATTTGAGCTCAAATCTGTTTAAATAGTCGACCATGTTACAGCATGAGTCAACTTCAGCTCGATGGATTCGAATTGGTGCTTTGTGGGCTGGAATCTTTAGCGGTCTAACTTTGGTAGGATGCCTGATTGTGGCACCGCTAATCAGTATGGAAATTAGAAACCTTATGAATGAAGTCGACATGGAAATGGACTCTTTTAAGGTACGGATATAATCATGCATTAACATAGGGCCGGATCCTGCGGGGGGCTTGTCCCCTGAAAATTTTGAGAGGGCTTGTACCTTGAACAAAAATTTTCAAGGGGGTCTTGTAGAATAAATTACATAGTGAAATTTGTCGGAATTTGACGCCAATTTTATTAAGATTTGCGATATTCTTTAAATTTGCAACAAAATCTTCAAATTTCGGAAGAAATTCAGGTTGGCTGTTAGATATTGGCAATATTCAGGTATTTATGCCTTTTCTAACGCCGCTCTGCTGGCGGAAGGAAAGTTTCTGGGATACGTTTGTAACACTTGGTGTCTGTTTTTACAAACTTGTGACCATCGACAATAATTATTATATATAAACTTTTTCCTATCAGAACCTACGGGTAACTGTATATATGACTGTTTGGGATGAATCGTGGCCATGAACTACAGGTGGTGATAATAAAAATTCCACTTATCTTTGTTTCTTCGCAATAACATCGTTTCTGCTTCCGTTACTTCAACTTGCTGTTTACAGTTTACCGTTTAGTTTTAGAGTCTGTTTTAGATTCCCCCGGGCGTTGAGTATTTACTCCGCTAACGCTGTGCTATTCAAAAAAGTTAGTTGAAATCTTGCATACTCGACCAGCATTCTGAAAGTACCAACTTCGCTCCAATGTGGATCACCATGCTCGTTCTTTACCGTCGTGTTTCCAACTTGTCAGCCTAAGCCGGAGGCAAGCCAACGTCATCCCCAGATTCCAAATAGTATTTTCCGCCATCGAAAGAGCACAACTGTCATAAAATCGTCTACTCAATAATACTCAGCCTCCTCAGATTCATTTTTTACATCATGCATCATTGCATTGCATCTTCTTACTGTTGTTCGATATTGAAACTGTAACGATACATTACAATAACTAATTTTGAATGGGGAAACTTTTAGGAGATATAAAAGTGCGGGATACGGTGTTCCCCACAACGCACCGTAGAACACATGTTTCACTGTGCACGTTGAGGGCACAAGGTGTCCCCCACACTATTTTATCGTTGCAATTATAAGCACATTGTAATGCTTACCTAACCAAACTATCAAAATCTTCTGTAGATTAAAATTAAACAAAAATAAGTAAATGCGCCGTGGTTTAGACAACTAATCTTTAAATTGCCGTGAACGTGTTAATCTGCATTTGTACAAATATTTTGGTATTCGTATTTGGACGCCACTTTGGTCATCAAAACTAACTTTTTCAGGAAATTTAATTGAAACAGGCACAGCTCAAAAAGCTAAATTCAATAATATTCCGTCTGTGTCTCAAGCCCATTTTGCATATTCATGTTTGATAATTTTCTTAGGAAGCTGCTGACAGTTTGTGGAATGATGTCTCCAAGTTGTCTAGCTTCAATGATAAAAGAGCACGACTGTATCGACAATACGGATCAAACGGCGGAGGTGGCGGTTCAAATGGAGGAGGAGGCGGTGGAATTAGTGGAGGAGGAGGTGGCGGTCAAGGAGGCGCTTGTAGTAAGGAATTAATTAATGATTATTGACGATGTATATTGTATCTTTGAAATTATAAAGTCTGTAGTGCTAGCGGAGTGCTTGTTTGACAGACAAAAAGTCGCTTTGACAGACAGATGTTCCATTCCAGAATTGCGCTTGAAAATTGCTTGAGACTTCGTTCTTTAAAACTAAAAGAGCAGAGCTTGATTTCACGAAATCAGAATTTTTCGATTCGCAAAGGTGTACTGGAATTAAAACTTTTTTCTGACTTTGTTGACAATTGTAAACTTTTTACAAGAATCGAACACGTATCAGAAGTTAGTTTGTCAGTTCGGCTTCTCCACAGTTGTTTGCTTTTGTTTTTTCTCGGTTTTCTACTTCTGCACACTCCTACTTGATTACTTGAAGTATTAATTTTCAGACTGCAACGCGGACAATTCCTGTCCGCAAGGCCCTCCTGGACAACCTGGGGCTCAAGGGGATCCAGGAGAGCCTGGAGGCAACGGAGAACCGGGTCAGCCAGGTGACGACAGCGAGCCAGCAATGGCCCAGATGGGCGTGATGAAACAGTGCATGGAATGTCCACCTGGACCACCGGGACCTCGAGGAGACGCCGGACCACCTGGTTAGTTTAGAATCTAGTCTACACATCTAGTATAAATCCTTCCTTCCTTGGCATGTAGCAATGGGCTACGAACTTTCCTTGGGGACGTTCTTTTTATGAAATCTCAAAAGTTAAAGTCCTTTTAAGCTGCACTTTGTCAAAGCGGTGCCTTCAAAATTTTCAGTTTAATGCGCTTTTGTGATTTAATTAGATTATAAATATTCTATCTAATAATTCCTTAATATAGTCATAACTTAAATTATAATTATTCTTTAATAAGACAATAAACTATTGAGCTAATTGTATTTTGCCGTATTTGTAGATATGTAGGTAGCTTCAAATATCATTGCTTTCAGGAGATCCCGGACTACAAGGGATGCCAGGAATGCCCGGAATGGGAGGCCGGCCTGGAATGCCAGGGAGCCGAGGTCCACAGGGCCCAAGAGGTCCTCCAGGACGAGATGGTCGCCCAGGAGACAGAGGAGAACCCGGACAGGATGGAACAGGTACGAATCGCATCATTAAATACTATCTACCAGATATATATTATCAAGAGTTTATAATAGGAAGAGTAGGACACTCAGCGCTTCCTGGCCGTATTAAGCTTAATTAAGGCTTAAGGGGGGGCTACGAACGGGTTGGCACGACATCGACATCGTCAGAGAGAGCTACTTTCCCCCCCCCCCAACGTTAGCCAACCTATCAAAGTAAAAAAGTTTATGGTGAGCAAGAATATATCTCACATACACTGTTTTTGGCGGGACGCCAAATTACAAATTGCTAAAAATGGGAGTTTTCAAAAAGGTATTTTCAGCTGTGGTGGATTAACGGTTTGACCAATTTTGAAACTGTCAGCCATAAATGTTAACTGTTACTAGTGCTAAATATTGAAAGTATATATTTCGGCTTTCGAGCGTTGCTTCCTTCTTCAGCTATAACAGCTCAAAATTTGAGATTTAGCAAAAAATTGGGATGTCACCGTGCGCAGTTTTCGATCTAATAAAATTGACAGCACCTAGCCTTCCCCAGCTTTTTACCAAATATTAGGCTCTAATAGGGGCAAACTGTCGGTGAATTTAAAGGGCTTTGGTTTTCTGGTTAGTGTGCTAGCAAATTTTTTGTTAAGAAATAACCCTTATTTTTAGGCCTGAAAAGCTAGCTAGGCGCAATAAAAATGGGGTCAAAAACTTTTGTCTCCGATTTTGCCGAGAAGGTGCTTATGGGGGTTATTTGACCTGCTGAATCCGAATATGAAAACCGTTTTTCGATATGACGCTTCCTTCGTTCAATATGCGCTTACAACTGTCTTAGAGCTTTTTGGAGCGATCGCCGTCCATACTTCGAGAAATCAATCCCCCATTTCTAAACACTGCAGCAAGATTTAGTGACCTAGCTTTCTGCACGTCCTGGTACACTCACTGGCCTGCAGTGCCCAAAGTTTCAGCCGATTCTGCCACAGTACTTTAGAGTAATTGAATCACATCTTCGAAATGGCACCAAATACAGCGACAATATCGATAACGTAATCTAGCATTGCTAACGCAGGGATTAACGAAAAAAGGATTTTTACAAAAGTTAAGACAGATACTTGGAGTATTAATTGGAGCAAAGTTGGGTTCATTTGGTAAACCACAGCTCATTAGACGTTAGTTAACCTCCACCCACTCATTAGACGTTAGTCGAGATCAAGTTAGTATTCAAGTTATCGGCCGTTAAATAATTGTTGGCTTTCCAGCGCCAGTGCTACTACTTAAAATCACTAAATAAAGCCATAAAGTAGACTTTCCCCATTAAAAGTTACAAACATCCTTTGTTTACATCAGTTATCAAACATATAACCGAATGAAGCTCTGTTCTCAAGGATGTTCAGGTGTAAATAGCCTTTATTTGCTACGGACCGTCGTTTTCACCCATTTTCAAATAGCAAGCAATTAATCGCCAGCTACTCGTTAAGTACTGAGCGAAACTGCTCAAAATTTAAACTCGATGCGCTGGACATGTGTGACAAATTTTGTGTGAAAATGAGCAGAATCCGTGACCATAAAATCATTCATGGTAGACCCTTCCTCTTAAGAACGCTAAGCTAAGCCTCCCCCCGTCCCGAGATCTCGTGGGATCCACCTCATACACGTAGTTTTGACATAACGTAGGCGATTAGCCAATCAGATGCGTTTTGGTTCAAACTCATATAAACACAGGCTTAACAGAGTTAAATTTAACTATGATTTTTGATGCAAAACCGCACAATTTTGTAACTGTACATTAACCAGTACACTAACTGCACATGTAACTGTACATTAGCTGTACAAATTCGCATTTCCGCTTATTTTATTATATTTTAGCAGGCAAAGGTCATCCCGGACCGAAAGGTGAACCAGGTCCACCAGGTCCAGCTGGACCTCCCGGGCCAAAAGGAAAGCCCGGAATACCTGGACCGAAAGGACCGAAAGGACCAGAAGGAGCGCCAGGTGAAAAGGGGAAGAAGGGTACTGACGGCCCGCAAGGACCAGCTGGAAAACCGGGACCTCCAGGACAGGACGCTAGCTACTGCCCATGTCCAGCACGTGGTGGAAGTAATGACGGAGGAGGTGGTGGTGGTGGTAACGGAGGTGGGGGAGCGAACGGTGGTGTAGGTGGGGCAGGAGGATATGACACTGGAGGGCAATCAGGAGGAGGAGGTGGAGGCGGAGGTGGTGGAGGAGGAGGAGGCGGTGGTTACGACGCAAGCGGGCAGTCCGGTGGTGGGCAGCGGCCTAGCTCCGAAGGATCGAGCAGTGGTGGAGGAGGACAATCTGGCAGTGGAGGAGGCGGCTATGACACTGGAGGGCAATCAGGAGGAGGAGGCGGAAGCGGAAGCGGAGGCGGAGATGGTGGTGGTGGAGGAGAAGGCGGTGGATACGACGCAAGCGGGCAGTCCGGTGGTGGACAGCGGCCTAGCTCCGAAGGATCGAGCAGTGGTGGAGGAGGCGGCTATGATCGGACAGTGGAGGGCTATGATAATGGGAGGGCAGTCAGGAGGAGGCGGAAGCGGAGGCGGAGATGGCGGTGAAAATGGAGGAGGCGGTGGATACGACGCAAGCGGGCAGTCCGGTGGTGGACAGCGGCCTAGCTCCGAAGGATCGAGCAGTGGTGGAGGAGGGCAATCTGGCAGTGGAGGAGGCGGCTATGACACTGGAGGGCAATCAGGAGGAGGAGGCGGAAGCGGAGGCGGAGATGGTGGTGGAGGAGGAGGCGGTGGTTACGACGCAAGCGGGCAGTCCGGTGGTGGACAGCGGCCTAGCTCCGAAGGATCGAGCAGTGGTGGAGGAGGACAATCTGGCAGTGGAGGAGGCGGCTATGACACTGGAGGGCAATCAGGAGGAGGCGGTGGAAGCGGAGGCGGAGATGGTGGTGGAGGAGGAGGAGGCGGTGGATACGACGCAAGCGGGCAGTCCGGTGGTGGACAGCGGCCTAGCTCCGAAGGATCGAGCAGTGGTGGAGGAGGGCAATCTGGCAGTGGAGGAGGCGGCTATGATACTGGAGGGCAATCAGGAGGAGGAGGCGGAAGCGGAGGCGGAGATGGTGGTGGAAATGGAGGAGGCGGTGGATATGACGCAAGCGGGCAGTCCGGTGGTGGACAGCGGCCTAGCTCCGAAGGATTGAGCAGTGGTGGTGGAGGTCAATATGGCAGTGGAGGAGGCGGCTATGAGCACTGGAGGGCAATCAGGAGGAGGAGGCGGAAGCGGAGACGGAGATGGTGGTGGTGGAGGAGGGGGAGGAGGAGGCGGTGGTTACGACGCAAGCGGGCAGTCCGGTGGTGGACAGCGGCCTAGCTCCGAAGGATCGAGCAGTGGTGGTGGAGGACAATCTGGCAGTGGAGGAGGCGGCTATGATACTGGAGGGCAATCAGGAGGAGGAGGCGGAAGCGGAGGCGGAGATGGTGGTGGAGATGGAGGAGGCGGTGGATACGACGCAAGCGGGCAGTCCGGTGGTGGACAGCGGCCTAGCTCCGAAGGATCGAGCAGTGGAGGAGGCGGCTATGACACTGGAGGGCAATCAGGAGGAGGAGGCGGAAGCGGAGACGGAGATGGTGGTGGAGATGGAGGAGGCGGTGGATACGACGCAAGCGGGCAGTCCGGTGGTGGACAGCGGCCTAGCTCCGAAGGATCGAGCAGTGGTGGAGGAGGGCAATCTGGCAGTGGAGGAGGCGGATATGACACTGGAGGGCAATCAGGAGGAGGAGGAGGAAGCGGAGGCGGAGGCGGAAGCGGAGGCGGAGATGGTGCAGGAGGGGGAGGCGGTGGTTACGACGCAAGCGGGCAGTCCGGTGGTGGACAGCGGCCTAGCTCCGAAGGATCGAGGAGTGGTGGAGGAGGACAATCTGGCAGTGGAGGAGGCGGCTATGATACTGGAGGGCAATCAGGAGGAGGAGGCGGAAGCGGAAGCGGAGGCGGAGATGGTGGTGGTGGAGGAGAAGGCGGTGGATACGACGCAAGCGGGCAGTCCGGTGGTGGACAGCGGCCTAGCTCCGAAGGATCGAGCAGTGGTGGAGGAGGGCAATCTGGCAGTGGAGGAGGCGGCTATGACACTGGAGGGCAATCAGGAGGAGGAGGCGGAAGCGGAGGCGGAGATGGTGGTGGAGATGGAGGAGGCGGTGGATACGACGCAAGCGGGCAGCCCGGTGGTGGACAGCGGCCTAGCTCCGAAGGATCGAGTAGTGGTGGAGGAGGACAATCTGGCAGTGGAGGAGGCGGCTATGATACTGGAGGGCAATCAGGAGGAGGAGGCGGAAGCGGAAGCGGAGGCGGAGATGGTGGTGGAGATGGAGGAGGCGGTGGATACGACGCAAGCGGGCAGCCCGGTGGTGGACAGCGGCCTAGCTCCGAAGGATCGAGCAGTGGTGGAGGAGGGCAATCTGGCAGTGGAGGAGGCGGCTATGACACTGGAGGGCAATCAGGAGGAGGAGGCGGAAGCGGAAGCGGAGGCGGAGATGCTGCAGGAGGAGGAGGCGGTGGATACGACGCAAGCGGGCAGTCCGGTGGTGGACAGCGGCCTAGCTCCGAAGGATCGAGCAGTGGTGGAGGAGGACAATCTGGCAGTGGAGGAGGCGGCTATGACACTGGAGGGCAATCAGGAGGAGGCGGTGGAAGCGGAGGCGGAGATGGTGGTGGAGGAGGAGGCGGTGGTTACGACGCAAGCGGGCAGTCCGGTGGTGGACAGCGGCCTAGCTCCGAAGGATCGAGTAGTGGTGGAGGAGGACAATCTGGCAGTGGAGGAGGCGGCTATGATACTGGAGGGCAATCAGGAGGAGGAGGCGGAAGCGGAAGCGGAGGCGGAGATGGTGGTGGAGATGGAGGAGGCGGTGGATACGACGCAAGCGGGCAGTCCGGTGGTGGACAGCGGCCTAGCTCCGAAGGATCGAGCAGTGGTGGAGGAGGACAATCTGGCAGTGGAGGAGGCGGCTATGACACTGGAGGGCAATCAGGAGGAGGAGGCGGAAGCGGAAGCGGAGGCGGAGATGGTGGTGGTGGAGGAGGAGGAGGCGGTGGATATGACGCAAGCGGGCAGTCCGGTGGTGGACAGCGACCTAGCTCCGAAGGATCGAGCAGTGGTGGAGGAGGACAATCTGGCAGTGGAGGAGGCGGCTATGACACTGGAGGGCAATCAGGAGGAGGCGGTGGAAGCGGAGGCGGAGATGGTGGTGGAGGAGGAGGCGGTGGTTACGACGCAAGCGGGCAGTCCGGTGGTGGACAGCGGCCTAGCTCCGAAGGATCGAGCAGTGGTGGAGGAGGACAATCTGGCAGTGGAGGAGGAGGCTATGACACTGGAGGGCAATCAGGAGGAGGAGGTGGAAGCGGAGGCGGAGATGGCGGTGAAGATGGAGGAGGCGGTGGATACGACGCAAGCGGGCAGTCCGCTGGTGGACAGCGGCCTAGCTCCGAAGGATCGAGCAGTGGTGGAGGAGGACAATCTGGCAGTGGAGGAGTCGGCTATGACACTGGAGGGCAATCAGGAGGAGGCGGTGGAAGCGGAGGCGGAGATGGTGGAGGAGGAGGTGGTGGTTACGACGCAAGCGGGCAGTCCGGTGGTGGACAGCGGCCCAGCTCCGAAGGATCGAGCAGTGGTGGAGGAGGACAATCTGGCAGTGGAGGAGGAGGCTATGACACTGGAGGGCAATCAGGAGGAGGCGGTGGAAGCGGAGGCGGTGATGGTGGAGGAGGAGGAGGCGGTGGTTACGACGCAAGCGGGCAGTCCGGTGGTGGACAGCAGCCTAGCTCCGAAGGATCGAGCAGTGGTGGAGGAGGACAATCTGGCAGTGGAGGAGGAGGCTATGACACTGGAGGGCAGTCAGGAGGAGGAGGCGGAAGCGGAGGCGGAGATGGTGGTGGAGATGGAGGAGGCGGTGGATACGACGCAAGCGGGCAGTCCGGTGGTGGACAGCGGCCTAGCTCCGAAGGGTCGAGCAGTGGTGGAGGAGCGCAATCTGGCAGTGGAGGAGGCGGCTATGACACTGTAGGGAAATTGGACGCTGAATCCCCAGCGGAAATGGACGACAATGGAAAAATGGACTATGGTGCAGAAGACAGTAACTATGGCAGTTACTCGGACTATGGAAGTCGGCCTAGTGGTGGTACGATTAGTGGAAATGGTCAAGTTTATGGCGCGGCAATAGGATCTGCGTTTGGAGGAAGTAGGCCGACAGCCGGTAGCCAAGGTGCTCCTGGAGGCAGTATTGGTTCGCCCTCAGCTCGAGGAAGAGACCCTTATGAGGTTTTCGGGTTCAATCATTAGACTGATGTAAAAGATTGTTATCACATAGTTACTCTACCAAGGGTCTATACTAGGAACAGGGTCTGCACCGTTATATTTAAAACAGTTAATTTTAACTCTACTCTACTAGTCTAATCTACTCTACCCTTTCTTGAAAAGTTCCTGACAGGCCAAATACACAAGGAATGAGCACAGTGTCGTACTGTTCCTATTATTGGCTCTTGACGAAGAAGAGTAATCCACTAGAAGGCTTGTCTTCACTGCATTGCGATATGCACATGCATTCATCGCACGTACATTGAATAGAGCCCTCGCGCCTAGTGGCTTACTCTTCTTCCAATATAGGGGAATCATGGCTTCTATTATTGCTGTACATAATGGTTGCTGTTGTTGTTGCTGTAATTGTTGTTGTACATATGGTTGTTGCTGCACATAACTCAAATCTCTGACACTGTATATATTTGTTGTAGAGCTTGTGACCATAAAATTCGTAGCATGTAACTTTACTGCTAGCAGCTTTTCAATTAGAACAGCAAGACAACTCTCTTCAATTTGACTACATAATTTAGTTAGTGTTATTACAGGGCAGCTGTTTAGTTTCAGTGTTCCGCTCTACTCTCTCTAGTTTTCGAAACACCTTAATAACATTAAAAAATTGTTTATACACAAAATATAAACAAGAATTCATTGATGTATCCTTATCTAAACGTTGACATCTAAATCAACAATATCTTGTATTTGAATTTCTCTTCTTATTTAAAATGCTAAAACGAAATAATAATATGGTCAAGCACATATCCCCGGGTGATGCCGCTCAATATTATATTATTATTATTAGTAGTAGTAGTAAATACTGTTTTGAAGTCGACAGATTAGCCTTAAAATTTGAAATAGAGCTATAAAAGCTATAAAACAAGCGAAATGTTCACAATTTGATTGGCGAAACTTTTTATCACATGACATAAAAAACAAATCCTTAACTCAAGATAATCTTGAGCTTAAGCTGCAGATCGGATAATATTGAACTAATTTTGGTTGGTGCAGCAGATAATCTCTAACTCAGAGTTAGAGATAAGCTACAGCTAATTCAATCCTGAACCTGAAGATTATATTAAGCTTGAGATAATCTTTAAGTCGCTGCAAACTGACATTTTATAAACTGAAATCTAAATTATTTCTTGCATTGGTGCAAAATTTCCCCGGAAAGTTCACACCGTTGTAATTGTTCCGGGGGAAATTTTACACCGAAGGAAAAACTGAACCGTTGCACTGGTATTGCTTTGCGTAAATTTAACCCAACAAGCTTCAATTCTTGATAAATATTGGAAGAAACTTTCCAAATTTATTATTTGAGCGCTCTTTAACATTCTGTAACTAGCCGCACTGCCCGCGTTTTTGCCTGTCCTGTCCTGCAATGTTCAGGACGGTTTTTGCCAATTTTTTACAGTTGAGCAGCAGCTGCATCGTTTTGACTATACTCATTTGAAAGATCTCGTTGAGCTCTACATTGTTGCTTTTGGAATTAACTTTCTAGCTCTTCTCTAGTTTGAGATATTATAGCCGATTTTCTTATTTTGGCGTTGAAAACTTGTCATTTTTGCAGAAATCAAATAATCCAAGATTTTTTGAGCTACGCAAGCCGTAAAATTAAGCTAAGAATGTCGATTTGAAGGTCTCGTCGGGGCCGATAATCCGAGGCATGATAATCTTCCAACTGCTATCCCGTGAGCTGCTAATATAAAAATGTAGTTTATGCAAAAACATGACCAAATTTTTTCCAGCGATTGTGGAGCATCTACTATGCAAGCTAGAGGGATGCCACTTACTGGTCATGTTTTACACAAAAATATCTAGGGACCTTATTTTAGTTGCCCCGATTGCTGCTTTATAGCTGAAGTGGCCGCTTAAAGTTGGGAAAAGTAGGCAAAATCCAGGTTTTGCAAACATTTTAGCTAATTTCGTCATAACGAAGAGTGCTTTCATGATAACTAAAGAAGGGTCCCCAGCTAATTGATAGTGGAATCGATGCCGATGCCTCACGAAAAAATTTATTTTAATCTGCAAAAAAACTGGAAAATTAAAGTACTTTGAAAATCCAGTGAAATAGTTTCCGAAAACTGAAGTTAGTTTCATTGCGGTCAGTAGAAAGAGAAAATCTTAAGCTACATTTTGAAATAAAAATGGTGTCTTAACTCCTAGTAATGAATGAGTAATAAGGGTTCAAAGTTGATGTCTCCACAAGGAATCACCACCTTAAGTGAGCATGTTCTCTTAAGTGAAATTAGAAAATTTCCGATTTTGTCCGTATTTCACTTAAGAGAACATGTTCTCTTAAGCGCGAGAATACGGTAAGTAACTTATTAATTTCGTAATTCACTGTGATTATATAATACATACGTAATATGTTTTGATTTTAAATACTGTGTTAAAATGTTAAAATTAAAACAATTTCTTAATTTTGTAAACTAATATTTTTGATACCTGCAGTTTATCTTTACGCACCCCTTTTTGACCTATTGTGATAATGTATGACCTATCTTTTCGCTTTTAATATGAAGTCGGCATGCCCTTTGAACCCCTAACCACACACAAAGACAAAAGCGTTTAAGACAAAATAAAGAGTTTACTAGAAAATACAGTATTTATTGGACGAGTTTCAGTAAAAATGGTAATTTCCGTGTTAGGATAGGAAGTTTAAAGAAAATACAATTCTTACTAGTAAATACCGTATTTACTTTACTGAAATCAGGCAGTAAATACAGTATTTACTGAATACAGAAATTACTACGACATATATGTATAAGTCAAAATAAATTCGGTCTAATCGAGAAAATCAGTTTAGGTATTCAAAATTACTGCCAAACATTAAAGATGATTTGTGGCGTATTTATACTCCATCGATATTCCGTCTAATTGCACATTGTATCAATGGGTATTAGACGGAGTTTACTGTGTTGAGCTAGAAATTTGGCAAAAGTATGATTATATATTTTATTGTCTCAAAAACTACCCAATGGATCCGCATGATTTTTGGCAGGATAAAAATTCGCATTTTTGTTTTCCCAAGAAACTGTTGTCCGCGGGTTCTGAGGCTAGGGTCGTGTAGCGGGCTTCGGGCCCTGGGCCAGCCCAAAACTTTTCGCTGGACCCGACCAGACTCTGACCGAAAGCTCCGCCTACTACCGCATCGGGTACTTCCAACTCTAGATTTATCGACATTTGTTAATGCCGCTCTCTTAGGGCCTTTTCGCGGGTGGGGTTAAGTTGAGTTACAAATTTTTTAACTCGTTTAACCCTGCATGCGAGTTAAGATGAAGTGTTTAACCCTGTGCGCGAAAAAGATTCAGTTACCATTAACCCCTTCAACTCGCTGCGCGAGCGAAAAGGCCCTTACTGTGAATAAACAGAAAGATAAAAACTAATATTGCTTTTTAGCCATTTTTGCGAAATCCGCAGAAATGCATTGGGACAAAGGTTTCTCTTCTAATCTTACATAATTTTAAAAAGTCACCTGGTGAAATCTCATCCTAGGTGGACTTGAAAAACGTTACAACTAGAGCTAGTTGAGAGTAATCACATCGTAGACGTTTATAATCAAATTGCTTTCAACCGAAAAGCCGTAACTGAGTGCAGTCTGTTCAGACAACAAAAAGTTTAGAAACTTTTAAAATCAGATTCATACTGTGTGCTACTTATTGCTTCCTGCCTTGTCCTTCTTCAACGCACTCGCTCCACGTGCTTTATGCCCCATTGTGTTCATGACAATCTTTACCATTTTGTGCTGTTCTGTTGGGAAAATGTGGTGGCGTTTATAACAATTCTTCAGTGCTTTGGTGCCTCGCCAGTAGAATAACAGCAAAAGGCTGACTATGAGTAATTCACCGGTCATTTTAGCCGCTGTACTTACTCTGTATAAACAACACCACTAAATGGGAAAAGAATCTTATTTGTACTACTTTTTAATGAGCAATAAGTCTGACTGTTGACTTTATTCATCCATTTATTTACATAATAAAATCAATTCGTTAAAGAATTAAATAATAGATACAGAACAGTTATTCCAACAACTCTTCGTCGTCCTTAACGTCTTTAAGATTTAGCAATTCAAGTGAACCCTTTCCCTTGGAATCCTTTTTGACAAGATCGTCTAATTCTCTGAACACACCAGGATCGATCAACCCTTGCTATAATAAAATACACACACACATACTTAATCTTGTGCTGGTTCTTATTTTCAAAACTTATAGTTGTCAGAAGTCTGACCTTTTGCCTAACCCATTTCCACGTAAACTTTCGCACTTATTTCAGCAATGCGAATCTACCGATTCCGTCTTATCTGTCGGTGTTATTTACTTAAGGTGCCTTCATAGTCACGTACGCAGGTGTACGCGCGTCGACGAGCGCTGAAGTGCGTTGCGCGCATCAACGTGTGTCGACGCTTCCAGTAGTAGCATGGCGCCCAGGCGAGATGCTACGGCGCCTTCATAGTAGTGATAAGGATCGGATCGTATCGGCAGCCAAAATCTATCCGGCAAACGGCCGGCGATCCGATCCGATTCAGCCCCGGTCCGACCATAATGTTAATTTTCAATTGTAGACACTTATGTAAAATGCTATCTTTTCCTATTTCCCCTTATTTTGCAAAACTCTTCATCAAACTTCTCACTTGAATCATATTGAATAATTCTGAAAGTCCGCATCAGAAACTGCAGCTGCAGAATGATGTGTAGTCACTTTGAAAAATAACGATTTGTTGTTTTGGGTGCTTAAGATCTAGTGAGAACTACACAAAACACAGTGAGAAATGAGAACTATACAAGCATAAGATAAAATTGAAGAAACTAGGGTGTAAGACCAAAAAATGTGCGTACAAACTTTTGTCGTATTTATAAGCAAGCAATGTATATGTTTTAACGTCGTTCAGAAATGGAGACGACATGGAAAATATACGGAAATTATATTATATAATATATATAATATAATATATTATATATATTATGTTATATAATTTTATTATATAAAACGGTTTTATGTATGGAAAATCTAAAATATACAAAGGTTTGCTAAGATTTATACACATTGAAGATTTATTTTTTCGTGATCAAATAGATCTGGTTCCGCGTCATATTGTTGCACTTACAACACTTCAGCCAAAGAAAACCCAAGTTTCGGGTTTTCAAAATGTAATGTTCTAATGCTCACGATATGGTTATCATTTAAAAGCTCTTGACAATGTGAACACGTTTAATACAATCATTTCCCAAAATGCACTCGATTCCCAAATTCACGAAAACAAGATTTTTTCCGGATTTAAGTGTTTTACATCACCAACAAGCCATGGGTCTTGACTCGAAAGGCCTTAACGAGCTGAACAACCTTTGTAATACAACTAGATCCCAGAAACCCCAATAGCTCCTGTTCCCGAGATTCACAAAAACTTCCATCCATGAATAGTGAACTCTAGAAATTGAAACATTTTCAGGTATTGGTTCCAGCTCATAATTAGCTTCTAATACCCTATCATTCAAATGCAAGTGCAAAAATATGCACCTGGAACATCTGTATTTTGATCACGGATACAAAAATTTGAATGTGGTAAAATTTTGGAGAAATCCAATAGTTTTAAATATTATTAAATAATTAATATTAAATATTAAATATTTTCCGTGATTCAATCCCGATATGCAGGTTGTTCTGAATCTCCAGTTCAGGACGATTCTAAAAAATATATATTGTTGGGGCTTGGTCTGAAGGCATAAGTTCGCAATAAACGACCAAAGTTTGCACACACAATTTTGGTCGCACAATAGCAAATACAAAAGTGCGTCCGGTGGATTTTGCAGGCATTCTACTTCTCAGCAAACGCACTTTGGCGAAACATTTTCCTTCCAATTTCAGACAACGTTCCTATTAGTTGAGAACTTTTAATCATACCAGACTAAGTCACTCTCAGCGGTCAGCGGTACTGAATTTAAAAAGCGGAACAGACTGTCCAAAAATTAATTAGCAGGAAATATTAGAGAGCATCCCATTTGACTTTTTTATATATGCGTATAAAAAAATTTATTTATCCAGAGAGAGAACATAAAACAAAAACATTAACGACAGAAAATTCAACATTTGAACAAAACTTCGAAAAGATTTTAAAAATTTCTCGAAAAAAGTTGGTACAAATTTTTAAAATTTGCCTCATTTGCCGGATCGGCGATCCGGAAAAATCAAACCGATCCGATCCGGTCGATCCGACCCGAAAATTTGTCGATCCGATCCGATCCGCCGATCCGATCCACATCACTACTTCATAGTCGCATACCCAGGTGTACGCGCGTCGATGCGCGTAAACTGGCATGCTACAAACGGGCTCTAGTGGTAACATGACGCCTAGGCCATATGTTACATTCGGAAGCGTCGACGTTCGTCGCCTCAACTCGTCCAAATGTAGCATATCAGAGCGCGCTTCTACGTCTACTCGTGTCTACTGGCGACTGGGACTATGAAATCAGCACTAACCTGCGTAATAGTTCCTGTCGGAAGCAGACGTGCGTATGTAAGCGTTTGCATGCGTTCGTGAGCATATGTTACAATTAATTTTACACGGTTACTTAAAACGGCTAGTTACCATCTCCGGCGTCTACGCACATCACTATGCTTTTGCGACTATGAATGCACCTTAGCGTCTACGCATCCAAATGTAGCATTACTATAGCAGTGTAGCACGTTGACGCGCTTCTACGCGCGTCGACGTGCGAATGGCATTATGAAATAAGCATTACGCTTTTGAAAATAAACAAACATGACTGTTGTTACCGCAGAACTGCGGTAAAAAATAAAGCCTTGCCACAATAAATGTCAGCCATCCTCTGAATTGAGCAAAACTAGAGTTTGCTTGGCTCAGGGAGCTTCTAATAAATACACAAACATGACACAATTTCAGAGGAAATTTTTCAGTCTGAAGATTGTGGGGACAAAAGGATTATTATCAAAAATCGCATGGTAATGGTTTTTGTGCAACATTCCCATGCAAAAACTGAAAAATCACTAAGAATAGGTTCTTGACTGACATGTAGAAATAACTAGCAAATAATGTAGTGTTTCTGCCAAAAAGAAAACTAATTAGAGCCAACTGGCTGTAAGTACATCTGTACGGCTGTACTGATTTATTATACTGGTGAAGTTCTAATACTTCCATCCTTTGACTAATTTTGGAGATTCTTCCTATCACTAACAGCGATTAGTACTGCAAGAGATGGAAATCGAACTTAGAAAAGGGCCTTCGACAAGTTTCAGATGTCTTAGGCAGAGCCTATTTCAATTCAAGAAAGGTATCGCTAATCCTTAATCGTTAATATAGCAAATATCCCGAAGTGGGCGAGGCAGGTGGGCATCGGGAGAAGGGCTCCCTTCCCCTGTGAAAATACCAACACTGGGCCGCGTTGCAAAAGATTCTCCAAAGCCTAGGAGCGCTATCCACCACACCTAACTTTTCTTCTAAGTTGGCTGAGTTTAGGAGCAGCGCCAGCTAAACTTAGGAGAAATCTTTTGAAACGAGTTCAGGAGGTTTCCTAACTTTTGCAACGCGGCCCTGATTTCTAAGCAGACATGAGCAGCCTGTGTCAAAAAGTTCTCAAATTACATTTTCACTAGAACTAATAGAGCAACGCACTGAACTTTAGGGCACACAGTTAATTAAATAGCTAACCAAATCTAATGATCCTTCTGTCCAATTTTCTGACTCAACCTGCTGATACAAAGACTCCAATTTCTCCTTCAGGTATTTGGCACAAGACGGTGGAAGGCTGACTCGTACCCGCATTCTAGCCCTTTCTAAAGGCATTTGCTCCCTCAGCTTTGGAATGACTTCAAGTGCCTGAAACAGAATACGCAGTAAAGTTTTTGCAAGCAAAATAAAAGACTGTAACCGAATCAAGACAGAAGCAAAAACTCTCTGTAAAAACGAAGTTGTCATGTCATCGTTTTAGACAAAAATGCATCTGTAGTAACTGTCAGAAGGCAACAGAATGAAATTAATGGCATAACAAAATTACAATGCAACTCTATAGTAATTGAAAACTCTTTAATTCAGTGCATACCTGTTGTTTTGATGTTCTATTTGGCTTTACAGAAAAGTGCATATTTTTCAGGCCCTGTTCAATAATACTAACAGGATAACAACGTTTGGTGGCTGGATTTACGCACATTCCAGCCACCAATGTAGCAATCTCTTTATAGGAATTTTCTAGCTCTGCAGCTCTTTCCTTCTCCGAAACCTGAAACATAACTAAATCCCTCAAGTTAAGAACAGAAGTATACTGAGCTTATTCTAGGGATTGTTTCTGGGGGGGGGCTTCTTGGGCCCCACCCAAACGTCCGAGAGGCAAGGAATTTGAGGGGGCGAAAACTTTTCTCAAAATATGCTAAAATTACGGCAATTTTTTAGCATGCAAGTTGATAAAAGTTGATTTTTATCGCAAAAATAAGCAGTGTTGAAAAGGGCAAAAATAGAGTAAAACTCCCCAGCGAAGCCGGACAATTTGAGCTTCTGAGAGATTTTTTAGGACAAAATTTAGTACCAAAAGGGGCACCCACTTTTTGGGGGGATTTTTCAGTTGGGGGAGGGGTGTTTGTGCCGGCCCCCAAACTAGAATAAGCCCAGGTGTATATATTATATTGTATGCATAAATAAAAATAAACGCAAGTACACTTCGTACATATATTGTTGTCATACTTTGAGTTAAACAACGGCACATGAAATGCAGTGGCCCATGGGGTTTCTGTAGTCGGCAAATTTTCGATTTTATTTTTAGAATCAAGAATGGACCCACCCCAGAAAAAAGCGACCATGTGAGATTTTTTAAAATCAGCTTACTACTACTACCAACCAAGTACCAAACCAAGTATGATATATATATGGAAATTAAAAATTGCCTAAGTTTGCCTGTTTCCACGTAACCCATCTACCTCTGCATTTGATAGCAGTTTACTCGTAATGCTATGCATTCAACTTAATTAAACTCGTTATGTAGGACACGCGGCACACATTTGGGTAAACACAAGACAATTTTTTATGGCTACCTTGGGTACCTACCTGGAGTTCACCTTTCTCCAGTATAACTTTGCACACTTCTGTCAAATCTTCTGTTCCAAACGCAGACAGTATGTCATCTGTCTTAGCGACCTGCCCCTTGGACACGTTAGTGAAAACGGTGTGAGTCTGAAGAACTTCATCAAGATCTTTCTCACTGAAACCAATATTATTATATATACGCGTTTTACGTAAGCTAAGAGATTTAATACTGTAGTACATTTATAGTCAATCGGGAAAAAACGCCATTTTTTCAGACTTTTGGACGTGTAGAACTCATTTTTTGGAATTATGGGAAAATTCTTGTAGTTTGAAGAATGGTAACCCCTACGGATTATTTTCATGTGTTAATGACTTCTCTGGACCGTAGCAATAGAGAGTACTATGTGATTAATTTCCTGGGGAAAAAAGCCAAAATCGGGAAAAAAGCCAGTCATCGGGAAAAAAACGCCACCTTGATCGAAGCATATCCTGAAGGCGACATGTTCAGCATCGCTTATTTACCCTAGGATTGTTGTTTACCGACGCAAATTGCCTTCGTAAAGAACTAAAAACAACTTTTTAGTTTGCAGCATAAACTGGCTAGGTTTCATCAAATATAACGTAAACATACAAATTTTTTAAAAACGTGCTAAAACGAAGGCTAGCTACAAAATAGTGTTTTCCAATGAATTCGTAATGCTCTTTTTGGCCAAATGTGCCAGTTTAAGGATGAAATGCGGTGCGTAGCGGTCAGAAAGACTGGCGTGACATATTAGTCCAAAAGTTGCTCATTTCAGGGACTACCCACCTACAAACGGTATTGCTCTGTAAAACTTGAATTGCTGATTATTTTCAACATAGTAATAATCCCAAAAATCCAAGAAAACTGCTCACTATATGGTTGTTACTTGGTTATTACCGTATTACCTATTCCAATTGTTTTGCAATATTGCTTTATAATTTTGATTGTATAACCCTTGCTGGGAACCTGCATCCAATATTAAATAACGTTAAAATGTAACTACGAATTTTGTACTTGGAACCGAGAACCGGAAGCTGGAACCGGAACCGGTACTCTAGAACCGGAACCGGAACCAGTTTTGAAAATTGGAACCGGTCCCAACTCTACTTTATGCCCCCTTGTGCTTTCAGTGTTCATGACAATCTTTACCATTTTGTGCTGTTCTGTTGGGAAAATGTGGTGGCGTTGTTAAACAATTCCTAAGTGCTTTGGTGCTTCGCCAATAGAATAACAGCAAAAGGTTGACTGAGTGATTCACCGGTCATTTTAGCCGCTGTACTTACTCTTTATAAATAACACCACTAAATGGGAAAAAGAATCTTATTTGTATTACTTTAATGAGCAATAAGTTTGACTGCTGACTTTATTCATCCATTTATTTACATAATAAAATCAATTCGTTAAAGAATTAAATAATAGATACACAACAGTTATTCCAACAACTCTTCGTCGTCCTTAACGTCTTTAAGATTCAGCAATTCAAGTGAACCCTTTCCCTTGGAATCCTTTTTGACAAGATCGTCTAATTCTCTGAATACACCAGGATCGATCAACCCTTGCTATAATAAAATACACACACATAATCTTATGCCTGGTTTTTATTCATTTGAAAACTTATAGTAGTCAGAACTCAGTTCTTTTGCCTAACCTGTTTCCACCTAAACTTTCGCACTTATGCGGCAATGCGAATCTACCGATTCCGTCTTATCTGTCGGTGTCACTAGCGTAGCCAGAAAAAAATTTCGGGGGGGGGGATGCAAAATTTTTCGGGGGGTCTGGGAGGCTGAGAAATTTTTAAAAAATTTTTAAGGCGCAGTGCGTGTTCATGCACCCAAATGATGCAGAAGAAGGTCAAAGTACACCAAATAGTGTAATTGGTACTCGTTTTTAAGCGCGAAACACGTATTCTAGCGGTACAATACACTTATTTCGCGCCGAAGGCGCAAAAAGTTTTTGAAAAATGGGCGTTTTACACATAGCAGGAAAAAATTCCTGGGGGGCAACACAATTTCGGGGGGGGGGAATTCCCCCCCATGCTAGTGCTCGGAACGGTTCCGCTAGAACCGGTAGAACCGGTAGAACCGGAACCGGAACCGGAACCGGAACCGGTAGCATTTGGAACCGGACCGGTTCCAGTGTAATTTGTCTCAGATGATTTGAAAAATATATCTAAAAATTAAGTTTTCGCCTGCAAATTTTCAAAATTTCTCTAGCTTTTAAATAACACTTTCAGTCTGGAAATTCTGAAAAATTTTCTAGCTTTTGAATGTAGTCTTTTGAAAGTTTTCCGAAACCTATTTTGCGGCATTATTTTTTATCAAGTAAGAGTTTTGACTTCTTCTTGCATGTTGGTAAGATATGCAATTACTTTTGAGCTGATGATTCCTTTTTGGAGTAACCAACATTGAAGCATTAATAATAATTGTTTACTTGGAGCAAGGTCTGTCTCTTGTGCATTTTATTGTGCACATGCGCATTTTTTCAAGCTGCACACTTGAATTTAATAATGCACTAAATGCACAGTCAAATTATACTTCCGCTAACCACAAAGTGCCCTAAATAATTTCGAAAGTGCTTCAAATTTTAAAAAAGCTCTAGCTTTTAGCTGGGGGCTGCCGCCCCCAGACCCCCGCATCTTCTTACTATTTTTCGATCAGGGCAACGTCGCAAAGACCTTACTTTGTTCTATTCTTTCTTGTTTACAAAAGCCACTAATTAATTATTGAAATATTTTTGCTTTGGGTTGTATTTATATACTTATATATGTCCCTTCATTGTCAGAAATAAACGACTGGATTAAGCCAATTTCTCTTAAAGTATTTCTTAACATTTTTCCTTTACAACGGTTCGACGCGTACAATGCTAGCTCTGTCACTGCCGTTTGTTAATCTGTTAAAACGACAAAAAATTGTTCAGAAAAAATTTTTAAATGCAACATTTTTTCCAATTTTTTTCCAATAAAAACATTTTTTCCAAAATGCACCCTATTTTTTAAAAGGCACAAAAATGTACAAATATCCGATATCTATCAAAAACAAACCCTGACTTGGAGTTAAGAAACCATCTTTATATCAAAATATAGCCTAAGATTTCTTTTTCTAATAGATACCTGGAACATAACTTTGGTTTTCTAGAGTTTTCACTGAATACTAGAATGGGTGCACACAGATTTTCGCAATTTTTTCTTAGTAGACAGTCGTAGACAAACAAACATTTGAATTCTTCACTGGTTCCAAATTTTTACATTTTCCCACTTCCTACAGCTACAATGTACCGCCGAATGTCAAGAAATAGGATTCCAGTGTACTGTATATGTCTTGCTGTATCTCGCTACTTTAATGCAAATAAGAAACATGACTAGTTTTTGAGCAAGCAAGATGGTGGATTGCGAATAATTAACAAATTTTTGGTCAATTGTCAAGCAAAATAAATCAGAGCACCTGCTAATTAGTGGCAGTGAATGCGTAAATCCTATACTTAGTGACAGTTGAACAAACTATTACCAGGGACACAGGAAATGAGTTTAGGATTGAAATTTTTTACATATTCATTACACTTTTAACACATTTTAACACTATTAAAACTGGTATAAAAATTAATTACTATTTTACATGTAAATTAATAACGTTGAGCATATAACAACGTTGGCTCATAAGGTTTTGGTCCAATTTATATAAAAAACTAAAAAAATTGAATTATAAGCCTTTTTACAAAAATCTCAATAGGAACCGGAACCGGCAGCTAGAACCGGAACCGGAACCGGAACCGGAACCGGTGCTCTGGAACCGGAACCGGAACCGGTTTCAAAAATCGGAACCGGTCCGAGCACTACCCCATGCTACGCGCCTGGTCGGTGTTATTTACTTAAGGTGCCTTCATAGTCACGTACGCAGGTGTACGCGCGTCGACGAGCGCTGAAGTGCGTTGCGCGCATCAACGCGCGTCGACGTGTCTGTGTCGACGCTTCTAGTAGTAGCATGGCGCCTAGGCGAGATGTTAAGGCGCCTTCATAGTTGCATACGCAGGTGTACGCGCGTCGATGCGCGTAAACTGGCAATGCAACAAACGGGCTTGTCGATGCGTCTAGTACTCTTGCTTCTAGTTGTAACATGGCGCCTAGGCGATATGTTACATTCGGAAGCGTCGACGTTCGTCGCCTCAACTCGTCCAAATGTAGCATATCAGAGCGCGCTCCTACGTCTACTGGCGACTGGGACTACGAAATCAGCATTATGCTGGAGTAATAGTTCCTGTCGAAAAAAGACGCGCGTATGTGAGCGTCTGCATGCGTTCGTGAGCAAGTTACAATTAATTTTAAACGGTTACTTAAAACGGCTTGTTACAATCTCTGGCGTCAACTATGAATGCACCTTTGCGTCTACGCGCGCCGACGCCTCCAAAAGTAGCATTGCAGTGTAGCACGTCGACGTGCGAATGGGCTTATGAAATATGAATTAGGCTTTTGAAAATAAACAAACATGAGTGTTACCGTAGACCCTGGCATTTTTTTAGTGGGGGGGGGTGGGCCCCCCACTTTTCGAAAGCCCTCCACTTTTGGCAGCCCCCCCCCACTTTTCGGCAAGCCCCCCACTTTTGGCAGCCCCCCACTTTTCGGCAAGCCCCCCCCCCACTTTTTTGGGGGTCGCCCAAAAGTGTCGAAAAATTAGGTTTTTGAGGTCAAATTTTCAAAAATTTTATCAATTTTTAGCTAATTTATGGACTTATAAGTGAATTTTAAGCTTAAAAACAGCGAATTTTTCGTGTTTTTACCTAAAAATGCTAATTTTTCGCTAAAACTTTTGGTATTTTATACCTTGGACTCGCCCCCCCACTTTCAAAACCCTAAAAAATGCCAGAGACCTGCGGTAAGAAATTGCCAAAATAAATATGTCAGCCATCCTCTGAATTGAGCAAAACTAGAGTTTGCTTGGTTCAGGGAGCTTCTAATAATACACAAACATGACAGTTTTAGAGGAACTTTTTCAGTCTGAAGATTGTGGGGACAAAGGACAAGTAATAAAAATGCTCCTCCGGAGCATGAAAAAGTAATATGGGTAGTTGAGGTTGTAAAATCAAGAGAGGACTAGGTTGTGGGCGAATTAATATGGGCACAGCTTCGCCGAGCAACCCATATTCGCGGACTGAAAAAGTTATATATTTTTATACGTACCAGTGTTCAGATTTAGTTACGGCACGTAAATAATATACGACTATGATAAACGAGTTTTAGTGGAAGCAAACATTTCTTTCGATAAATTCTTAATATTTATCTACTGAGCGTTTTAACCATTTATAAGAAAAGTATATATTTCAACAATAACTTCAGGATCAGGACTCTCTCCGACGATCTTCTATTTCTATTCAGCCGTTAGCGTTACAATCATAGCCTTGGTTCTTTCTAGTTGCTTGCCGTAGTCCAGCACAACCAAATTATATACAATATAGTTTACGTATATATAACTGCTGGAATTGTAATTATTGACTGACATTAATTGCTTTGTATATGGCAATCGCCATGGCGAAGCGTGAAAGCCCGCGAATATGGGTTGCTCGGCGAAGCTGTGCCCATATTAATTCGCCCACAACCTAGTCCTCTTCTTTTTTTGAACCTAGCCCCATATTAAGCATTTTTAAGACTAGTCCTCTCTTGATTTTACAACCTCACAACTACCCATATTACCTTTTCATGCTCCGGAGGAGCATTTTTATTACTTGTCCTTAGCTGTCATTTTATTTTGGCAATTTCTTACCGCAGGTCTCTGGCATTTTTTAGGGTTTTGAAAGTGGGGGCGAGTCCAAGGTATAAAATACCAAAAGTTTTAGCTAAAAATTAGCATTTTTAGGTAAAACACGAAAAATTCGCTGTTTTTAAGCTTAAAATTCACTTATAAGTCCATAAATTAGCTAAAAATTGATAAAATTTTTGAAAATTTGACCCTCAAAAACCTAATTTTTCGGACACTTTTGGGCGACCCCCAAAAAAGTGGGGCTTGCCGAAAAGTGGGGGCTGCCAAAAGTGGGGGGCTTGCCGAAAAGTGGGGCTGCCAAAAGTGAGGGTTTTCGAAAAGTAGGGGGCCCACCCCCCCCACTAAAAAAATGCCAGGGTCTACGGTAACACTCATGTTTGTTTATTTTCAAAAGCCTAATTCATATTTCATAAGCCCATTCGCACGTCGACGTGCTACACTGCAATGCTACTTTTGGAGGCGTCGGCGCGCGTAGACGCAAAGGTGCATTCATAGTTGACGCCAGAGATTGTAACAAGCCGTTTTGGGTAACCGTTTAAAATTAATTGTAACTTGCTCACGAACGCATGCAGACGCTCACATACGCGCGTCTTTTCGACAGGAACTATTACTCCAGCATAATGCTGATTTCGTAGTCCCAGTCGCCAGTAGACGTAGGAGCGCGCTCTGATATGCTACATTTGGACGAGTTGAGGCGACGAACGTCGACGCTTCGAATGTAACATATCGCCTAGGCGCCATGTTACAACTAGAAGCAAGAGTACTAGACGCATCGACAAGCCCGTTTGTTGCATTGCCAGCTTACGCGCATCGACGCGCGTACACCTGCGTATGCAACTATGAAGGCGCCTTAACATCTCGCCTAGGCGCCATGCTACTACTAGGAAGCGTCGACACAGACACGTCGACGCGCGTTGATGCGCGCAACGCACTTCAGCGCTCGTCGACGCGCGTACACCTGCGTACGTGACTATGAAGGCTAACCTTAAGTAAATAACACCGACCAGGCGCGTAGCATGGGGTAGTGCTCGGACCGGTTCCGATTTTTGAAACCGGTTCCGGTTCCGGTTCCCAGAGCACCGGTTCCGGTTCCGGTTCCGGTTCCGGTTCTAGCTGCCGGTTCCGGTTCCTATTGAGATTTTTGTAAAAAGGCTTATAATTCAATTTTTTAGTTTTTTATATAAATTGGACCAAAACCTTTTATGAGCCAACGTTGTTATATGCTCAACGTTATTAATTTACATGTAAAATAGTAATTAATTTTTATACCAGTTTTAATAGTGTTAAAATGTGTTAAAAGTGTAATGAATATGTAAAAAATTTCAATCCTAAACTCATTTCCTGTGTCCCTGGTAATAGTTTGTTCAACTGTCACTAAGTATAGGATTTACGCATTCACTGCCACTAATTAGCAGGTGCTCTGATTTATTTTGCTTGACAATTGACCAAAAATTTGTTAATTATTTGCAATCCACCATCTTGCTTGCACAAAAACTAGTCATGTTTCTTATTTGCATTAAAGTAGCGAGATACAGCAAGACATATACAGTACACTGGAATCCTATTTCTTGACATTCGGCGGTACATTGTAGCTGTAGGAAGTGGGAAAATGTAAAAATTTGGAACCAGTGAAGAATTCAAATGTTTGTTTGTCTACGACTGTCTACTAAGAAAAATTGCGAAATCTGTGTGCACCCATTCTAGTATTCAGTGAAAACTCTAGAAAACCAAAGTTATGTTCCAGGTATCTATTAGAAAAAGAAATCTTAGGCTATATTTTGATATAAAGATGGTTTCTTAACTCCAAGTCAGGGTTTGTTTTTGATAGATATCGGATATTTGTACATTTTTGTGCCTTTTAAAAATAGGGTGCATTTTGGAAAATGTTTTTATTGGAAAAAAATTGGAAAAAATGTTGCATTTAAAAATTTTTTTCTGAACAATTTTTTGTCGTTTTAACAGATTAACAAACGGCAGTGACAGAGCTAGCATTGTACGCGTCGAACCGTTGTAAAGGAAAAATGTTAAGAAATACTTTAAGAGAAATTGGCTTTATCCAGTCGTTTATTTCTGACAATGAAGGGACATATATAAGTATATGGGCCTACAACCCAAAGCAAAAATATTTCAATAATTAATTAGTGGCTTTTGTAAACAAGAAAGAATAGAACAAAGTAAGGTCTTTATGACGTTGCCCTGATCGAAAAATAGTAAGAAGATGCGGGGGCTGGGGGCGGTACCCCCCAGCTAAAAGCTAGAGCTTTTTTAAAATTTGAAGCACTTTCGAAATTATTTAGGGCACTTTGTGGTTAGCGGAAGTATAATTTTGGACTGTGCATTTAGTGCATTATTAAATTCAAGTGTGCAGCTTGAAAAAAAATGCGCATGTGCACAATAAAATGCACAAGAGACAGACCTTTGCTCCAAGTAAACAATTATTATTAATGCTTCAATGTTGGTTACTCCAAAAGCGAATCATCAGCTCAAAAGTAATTGCATATCTTACCAACATGCAAGAAGTGAAGCTAAAACTCTTACTTGATAAAAAATAATGCCGCAAAAATAGGTTTCGGAAAACTTTCAAAAGACTACATTCAAAAGCTAGAAAATTTTTCAGAATTTCCAGACTGAAAGTGTTATTTGGAAGCTAGAGAAATTTTGAAAATTTGCAGGCGAAAAACTTAATTTTTAGATATATTTTTCAAATCATCTGAGACTAATTACACTGGAACCGGTCCGGTTCCAAATCTACCGGTTCCGGTTCCGGTTCCGGTTCCGGTTCTACCGGTTCTACCGGTTCTAGCGGAACCGTTCCGAGCACTAGCATGGGGGGGAATTTCCCCCCCGAAATTGTGTTGCCCCCCAGGAATTTTTTCCTGCTATGTGTAAAACGCCCATTTTTCAAAAACTTTAGAGTCTTCGGCGCGAAATAAGTGTATTGTACCGCTAGAATACGTGTTTCGCGCTTAAAAACGAGTACCAATTACACTATTTGGTTTACTTTGACCTTCTTATGCATCATTTGGGTGCATTAAAACGCAATGCGCCTTAAAAATTTTTTAAAAATTTCTCAGCCTCCCAGACCCCCGAAAAATTTTGCATTTTTTCCCCCCCGAAATTTTTTTTTTCTGGCTACGCTAGTGACACCGACAGATAAGACGGAATCGGTAGATTGGCATTGCCGCATAAGTGCATAAGTTTAGGTGGAAACAGGTTAGGCAAAAGAACTGAGTTCTGGACTACATTATGTTTTCAAATGAATAAAAACCAGGCATAAGATTATGTGTGTGTATTTTATTATAGCAAGGGTTGATCGATCCTGGTGTATTCAGAGAATTAGACGATCTTGCTGCAGGTGGGATTCAAAGGGAAAGGGTTCACTTGAATTGCTGAATCTTAAAGACGTTAAGGACGACGAAGAGTTGTTGGAATAACTTTTATGTATCTATTATTTAATTCTTTAACGAATTGATTTTATTATGTAAATAAATGGATGAATAAAGTCAGCAGTCAAACTTATTGCTCATTAAAGTAATACAAATAAGATTCTTTTTTCCCATTTAGTGGTGTTATTTATAAAGAGTAAGTAATAGCGGCTAAAATGACCGGTGAATCACTCAGTCAACCTTTTGCTGTTATTCTATTGGCGAAGCATCAAAGCACTTAGGAATTGTTTAACAACGCCACCACATTTTCCCAACAGAACAGCACAAAAATGGTAAAGACGGTCATGAACACTGAAAGCACAAGGGGGCATAAAGTAGAGTTGGGACCGGTTCCAATTTTCAAAACTGGTTCCGGTTCCGGTTCTAGAGTACCGGTTCCGGTTCCAGCTTCCGGTTCTCGGTTCCAAGTACAAAATTCGCAGTTACATTTTAACGTTATTTAATATTGGATGCAGGTTCCCAGCAAGGGTTATACAATCAAAATTATAAAGCAATATTGCAAAACAATTGGAATAGGTAATACGGTAATAACCAAGTAACAACCATATAGTGAGCAGTTTTCTTGGATTTTTGGGATTATTACTATGTTGAAAATAATTTTCCGGCAATTCAAGTTTTACAGAGCAATACCGTTTGTAGGTGGGTAGTCCCTGAAATGAGCAACTTTTTGGGACTAATATGTCACGCCAGTCTTTCTGACCGCTACACACCGCATTTCATCCTAAACTGGCACATTTGGCCAAAAAGAGCAATAAATCATTGGAAAACACTATTTTGTAGCTAGCCTTCGTTTTAGCAAGTTTTTAAAAAATTTGTATGTTTACGTTATAATTAATGAAACCTATAGCTAGTTTATGCTTACAAAATCAAAAAGTTGTTTTTAGTTCTTTACGAAGGCAATTTGCGTCGTTACACTTCAATCCTAGGGTAAATAAGCGATGCTGAACATGATGGAATATCTTCCAGAATTATCACGCCTTCAGGATATGCTTCGACCAAGGTGGCGTTTTTTTTCCCCATGACTGGCTTTTTTCCCGATTTTTGCTTTTTTACCCAGGAAATTAATCAAATAGTAATAAATATTTCTACGGTTCAGAGAATTCATTAATAAATGAAGATAATACGTAGGGGTTACCATTCTTCAAACTACAAGAATTTTCCCATAATTCCAAAAAATGAGTTCTACACGTCCAAAAGTCTGAAAAAATGGCGTTTTTTCCCGATTGACTATAAATGTACTACAGTATTAAATCTCTTAGCTTACGTAAAACGCGTATATATAATAATATTGGTTTCAGTGAGAAAGATCTTGATGAAGTTCTTCAGACTCACACCGTTTTCACTAACGTGTCCAAGGGGCAGGTCGCTAAGACAGATGACATACTGTCTGCGTTTGGAACGGAAGATTTAACAGAAGTGTGCAAAGTTATACTGGAGAAAGGTGAACTCCAGGTAGGTACCCAAAGTAGCCATAAAAAATTGTCTTGTGTTTACCCGAATGTGTGCCGCGTGTCCTACATAACGAGTTTAATTAAGTTGAATGCATAGCATTACGAGTAAACTGCTATTAAATGCAGAGGTAGTTGGGTTACGTGGAAACAGGCAAACTTCGGCAATTTTTAGTTTCCATATATATCATACTTGGTTTGGTACTTGGTTGGTAGTAGTAGTAAGCTGGTTTTCAAAAATCTCACATGATCACTTTTTTCGGGTGGGCCCATTCTTGATTCTAAAAATAAAATCGAAAATTTGCCGACTACGGAAACCCCATGGGCCACTGCATTTCATGCTGTTGTTTAACTCAAAGTATGACAACAATATACGAAGTGTACTTGCGTTTATTTTTATTTATGCATGCAATATAATACACCTGGGCTTATTCTAGTTTGGGGGCACAAACAGCCCTCCCCCAAATGAAAAAATCCCCCCAAAAGGTGGGTGCCCCTTTTGGTACCAAATTTTGTCCTAAAAAATCTCTCAGAAGCTCAAATTTTCCGGCTTCGCTGGGGAGTTTTTACTCCATTTTTGCCCTTTTCAACACTGCTTATTTTTGCGATAAAAATCAACTTTTATCAACTTGCATGCTAGTTTTAGCATATTTTGAGAAAACTTTTCGCCCCCTCAAATTCCTTGCCTCTCGGACCTTTGGGTTGGGCCCAAGAAGCCCCCCCCCCCAGAAACAATCCCTAGAATAAGCTCAGTATACTTCTGTTCTTAACTTGAGGGATTTAGTTATGTTTCAGGTTTCGGAGAAGGAAAGAGCTGCAGAGCTAGAAAATTCCTATAAAGAGATTGCTACATTGGTGGCTGGAATGTGCGTAAATCCAGCCACCAAACGTTGTTATCCTGTTAGTATTATTGAACAGGGCCTGAAAAATATGCACTTTTCTGTAAAGCCAAATAGAACATCAAAACAACAGGTATGCACTGAATTAAAGAGTTTTCAATTACTATAGAGTTGCATTGTAATTTTGTTATGCCATTAATTTCATTCTGTTGCCTTCTGACAGTTACTACAGATGCATTTTTGTCTAAAACGATGACATGACAACTTCGTTTTTACAGAGAGTTTTTGCTTCTGTCTTGATTCGGTTACAGTCTTTCATTTTGCTTGCAAAAACTTTACTGCGTATTCTGTTTCAGGCACTTGAAGTCATTCCAAAGCTGAGGGAGCAAATGCCTTTAGAAAGGGCTAGAATGCGGGTACGAGTCAGCCTTCCACCGTCTTGTGCCAAATACCTGAAGGAGAAATTGGAGTCTTTGTATCAGCAGGTTGAGTCAGAAAATTGGACAGAAGGATCATTAGATTTGGTTAGCTATTTAATTAACTGTGTGCCCTAAAGTTCAGTGCGTTGCTCTATTAGTTCTAGTGAAAATGTAATTTGAGAACTTTTTGACACAGGCTGCTCATGTCTGCTTAGAAATCAGGGCCGCGTTGCAAAAGATTCTCCTAAGTTTAGCTGGCGCTGCTCCTAAACTCAGCCAACTTAGAAGAAAAGTTAGGTGTGGTGGATAGCGCTCCTAGGCTTTGGAGAATCTTTTGCAACGCGGCCCAGTGTTGGTATTTTCACAGGGGAAGGGAGCCCTTCTCCCGATGCCCACCTGCCTCGCCCACTTCGGGATATTTGCTATATTAACGATTAAGGATTAGCGATACCTTTCTTGAATTGAAATAGGCTCTGCCTAAGACATCTGAAACTTGTCGAAGGCCCTTTTCTAAGTTCGATTTCCATCTCTTGCAGTACTAATCGCTGTTAGTGATAGGAAGAATCTCCAAAATTAGTCAAAGGATGGAAGTATTAGAACTTCACCAGTATAATAAATCAGTACAGCCGTACAGATGTACTTACAGCCAGTTGGCTCAAACTGGTAGTTTTCTTTTTGGCGAAACACTGCATTGTTGCTAGTTATTTCCACATGTCGGTCAAGAACCTATTCTTAGTGATTTTTTCAGTTTTTGCATGGGAATGTTGCACAAAAACCATTACCATGCGATTTTTAATAATCCTTTTGTCCCCACAATCTTCTGACTGAAAAATTTCCTCTGAAATTGTGTCATGTTTGTGTATTTATTAGAAGCTCCCTGAGCCAAGCAAACTCTAGTTTTTGCTCTATTCAAAGGGAAGGCTGACATTTATTGTGGCAAGGCTTTATTTTTTACCGCAGTTCTGCGGTAACAACAGTCATGTTTGTTTATTTTCAAAAGCGTAATGCTTATTTCATAATGCCATTCGCACGTCGACGCGCGTAGAAGCGCGTCAACGTGCTACACTGCTATAGTAATGCTACATTTGGATGCGTAGACGCTAAGGTGCATTCATAGTCGCAAAAGCATAGTGATGTGCGTAGACGCCGGAGATTGTAACAAGCCGTTTTAAGTAACCGTGTAAAATTAATTGTAACATATGCTCACGAACGCATGCAAACGCTTACATACGCACGTCTGCTTCCGACAGGAACTATTACGCAGGTTAGTGCTGATTTCATAGTCCCAGTCGCCAGTAGACGCGAGTAGACGTAGAAGCGCGCTCTGATATGCTACATTTGGACGAGTTGAGGCGACGAACGTCGACGCTTCCGAATGTAACATATGGCCTAGGCGTCATGTTACCACTAGAGCCCGTTTGTAGCATGCCAGTTTACGCGCATTGACGCGCGTACACCTGGGTATGCGACTATGAAGTAGTGATGGATCGGATCGGCGGATCGGATCGGATCGACAAATTTTCGGGTCGGATCGACCGGATCGGATCGGTTTGATTTTTCCGGATCGCCGATCCGGCAAATGAGGCAAATTTTAAAAATTTGTACCAACTTTTTTCGAGAAATTTTTAAAATCTTTTCGAAGTTTTGTTCAAATGTTGAATTTTCTGTCGTTAATGTTTTTGTTTTATGTTCTCTCTCTGGATAAATAAATTTTTTTTATATGTATATATAAAAGAGTCAAATGGAATTGCTCTCTAATATTTCCTGCTAAGTAATTTTTGGACAGTCTGTTCCGCTTTCTAATTTCAGTACCGCTGACTGCTGAGAGTGACTTATCCTGGCATGATTAAAAGTTCTCAACTAACAGGAACATTGTCTGAAATTGGAAGAAAATTTTTTCGCCCAAGTCCGTTTGCTCAGAAGTGCAAAGTCCGCAAAATCCGCCGGACGCACTTTTGTATGTGCTATTGTGCGACATAAAATTCTAGTGTGCAAACTTTGGTCGTTTTGCGAACTTATGCCTTCAGACCAAGCCCCAACAATATATATTTTTAAGAATCGTCCTGAACTGAGATTCAGAAACAACTTGCATATCGGGATTGAATCACGGAAAATATTTAATATTTAATATTAATTATTTAATAATATTTAAAACTATTGGATTTCCTCCAAAATTTTTCCACATTCAAATTTTTGTATCCGTGATCAAAATAACAGATGTTCCAGGTGCATATTTTTGCACTTGCATTTGAATGATAGGGTATTAGAAGCTAATTATGAGCTGGAACCAATACCTGAAAATGTTTCAATTTTCTGAGAGTTCACTATTCATGGATGGAAGTTTTTGAGAATCTCCAAGACAGGAGCTATTGGAGGTTTCTGGATCTAGTTTATTTATTGAACAAATGTTGTTCAGCTCAGTTAAGGCCTTGCTGAGTCAAGACCCATGGCTTGTTGGTGATGTAAAACACTTAAATCCGGAAAAAAATCTTGTTTTCGTGAATTTGGGAATCGAGTGTCATTTTGGAAATGATTGTATTAAACGTGTTCACATTGTCAAGAGCTTTTAAATGATAACACATATCGTTAACATTAGAACATAAGAATTTAAACCGAAACTTGGGTTTTCTTTGGCTGAAGTGTTGTAAGTGCAACAGATATGACGCGGAACCAGATTGTTTGAGTCACGAAAAAAATCAATCTTCAATATGTATGAATCTTGGCGAAACCTTTGTATATTTTAGATTTTTTCCATACGCAAAACCGTTTTTATATAATAAAATTATATAACATAATATATATAATATATTATATTATATATATTATATAATAATTTCGTATATTTTCCATGTCGTCTCCATTTCTGAACGACGTTAAAACATATACATTGCTTGCTTATAAATACGACAAAAAAGTTTGTGCACCACATTTTTTTTTCTTACACCTAGTTTCTTCGTTTTCTCTTATGCTTGTATAGTTCTCATTTCTTACTGTGTTTTGTGTAGTTCTCACCACTAGATCTTAAGCACCCAAAACAATAAATCGTTATTTTTCAAAGTGACTCCACATCATTCTGCAGCTGCAGTTTCTGATGCGGACTTTCCAGAATTATTCAATATGATTCAAGTGAGAAGTTTGATGAAGAGTTTTGCAAAATAAGGGGAAATAGGAAAGATAGCATTTTACATAAGTGTCACACAATTGGAAAATTAACATTATGGTGGACCCAGGGCTGAGATCGGATCGGATCGCCGGCCGTTTGCCGGATAGATTTTGGCTGCCGATACGATCCGATCCTTATCACTACTATGAAGGCGCCGTAGCATCTCGCCTGGGCGCCATGCTACTACTGGAAGCGTCGAAACCGCACGTTGATGCGCGCAACGCACTTCAGCGCTCATCGACGCTTCCAGTGTGCCATGGCACTTTAGGCGAGATGCTACGGCATGGTGATAAGGATCAGTATCGGCAGCCGTATTGACGTCAACCTGTGATGGTATTAATAGACACTGTAAAATGCTAATGCTCCCCCTTGGTACATCGACTGATCCTTGAATAATTCTGAATCCGCGAGCTGCGGCGCGTCACTTTGAGAAAAAAACATTTTAATTATGCATAGTGAACAAAAAACTGAAAATGGCGCGGGTCGTTGTGTGCTTTGTCGTAAACGGCTGCGTGTGTGCGAGATATATTATATAATATATAAATATGTTATATATATTGTATTTATAATTTTGTTGCATATAAAACGGTTTTATGTATGGAAAAATCTAAAATATACAAAGGTTTGCTAAAATTTATACACATTGAAGATTTATTTTTTCGTGATCAAACTGATTTCCGCATTCTGTGCACTTTATTTTCAGCCGCCGTTTCCGGATTTTCTAAAAATGTAATGTTCTGGCACGTGTAATTTATCATTTAAAAGCTCTTGACAATGTGTACGTTTAATACAATCATTTCCCAAAATACGCTCGATTCCCAATTCACAAGAGACAAGATCCACCAACAACCGTAGATGCTGACTCAGCTGGCAACTGAACATTTGCTGTGTATTTAGGTCCAGAAACCCCAGCGAAAACTTCCATCCATGAATAGTGACTCTAGAAACCGGGTATTGCCGAGCTCATAATTAGCTACAGTACCGTAAATTGGAGTAGCAATTTTCAAAATAACAAATTATCAATAGTACGATCACAGGTAAAATTTGATGATGACGTAGTTTGTAAATATTAAATATTAAATGTACAATCTCCAGTTCAGAACTTCAAAAATATATTGAAGAACTCAATTTCGCAATAAAGTTTGCACTTGCAAGTTCTACTTCTCAGCTGGCGAAACGGCGTTCACGGTGCTACTGAATTTAAAAAGCGAACCCTCCAAAATGTGCTTGATGGAAAAAATTTGACCTCGAAGAACAACGACGAATTCGGCATTGTTCTGCTGCTCGAAAAGTTGTGCAAATTTTAGTACCTCGTCCGGAAAATCAAACCGATCCGGTCGTCGATCCTGTGTCCATCACTACTTCATGAATCGCATACTTGTGTGCACTTCTTGTCACCTAGGCAATTAGTGGCGGCGCGGCGCTGGAATATGTTACATTCGGAAGCGTCGACGTTCGTCATCAGCCGACAAGAGGATATGGTGTCGAAAATGGCGTTTGCGTAGGTTCCCGCACGGTGCTATTACAATCTCCGGCAAGCGTCTGAGACGTCAAATGTAACTATAACAGTGTAGTACGACGAGACGCGCTGCGCGTCGTCGACATGCGAATGGTATTAACATTACTTTTTGAAAATAAACAAACATGACTGACTGCGGCCAAAAAAGCCTATACAACTTTCTGAATTGACAAAACTAGAGTTTGCTTGAGCTCAGGGAAACAAATACAAGACGTGACACAATTTTCAGTCTGAGGAAAATTTAGTAACAAAAAAATCGCATGGTAATGGTTTTTGTGCAACATTCCCGTAATAGGTTCTTATTTGATATGTAAAAATAACTAACAAATAATGTAATGTTTCTGCCAAAAAGAAAACTAATTAGGGCTCCGTAAA
>JASAND010006768.1:0-21471 GCA_030248195.1 Trissonchulus latispiculum
CTTGGATTCGGGCTGGTTATGGTGATTTGAGGTGATTTTAGGCTGATTTGAGGTTGTAATGGATCGACTGCAGGTCAACACCCGCCTCCATTACATAGGATGTTGGCCTTTCAGCTTCTTTGACCTGAACTACCGGGCAGGCTTCTCCCATCAAAGCACCTTTGGAGAGATCAACAATCCGGTCACTTCCATTGTAGACACGAATGTAAGCGACTTTTTGGGTCACAACGAGGACCCCAGCCTGCGGGAACACTCCGTGAGTTTCCATATCCTCGGGTTCAGCCTCAAAAAGCATGAATTGGCGCTCTGGGACGGTGACCCCGCCCGGCATGACAGCCTTTACAGGGACATCCTTTTCCCTGTTCGGGAGTACACGGACTCGCTGCCGAATACACAGATTAACAGACGCAGCAAGAGGAATATTGTAAACACAAGCTATCCCCTGCAGCTCGGCACTGTTCAAAAACAGTATACGTCCACCACTGTAATCCATAAAACCACGTTTTGGATTCAGTGAGAAGCCCAAATCATGCAAGAAATCAAATCCAATCAACATTTCTTGCAACAGCTCAGGAACAACATAGAATCGGTGTGTCAGGTTTTCCGGAACATAGCCATAACCGGATACGAAACGCATTGACAGCTCACATTGACCGAGAATGGTAAGGGTGTTACCCTCACCTGCTGCAGCAATAGACGGCATAGGAGCTTCTGTCATCGGTGTCACCGCATGACCCTTTACTCGCTCGTAAAATTCCTTGGAGACCAAGGAGACAGAGGCTCCAGTGTCGACAAGGCCAAGGGCAGTGACCTCATTTATACGTACCAGCACATATGGTGTATGTTTCAAAGAAACAGAGGCTCCATTCGACACAAAGAAAACACATTCACCCTCCATAACCTCGCGGACCGTGTCACGGATACCGCCTTTCGCGACCTTAGCCGAAGCATCCGACTCATCGGGGTCGCTAACCTCTTTCGAGGTTGACGGTTGATCCAACCTGTCCATTGATTCGGCGGCTACAGATGCCTGTTCGACAAGCATCGCCGCATCTTCCGAGCGATATTTCTTCGTGAAAGCTCTCAGAACTTCCTCAAAGTCCTCCATTTTCTCGACGACTCTCATCGCCGACGAAGCCACCTTCTTGTGCTGTTTCGCTATAGCCTGCTCCAACTTTTCCTCCAGCTCGAGCCACGCGGTCCCAATAGGCCTCCAACATATCCGCGTCGACCGAAGACAAATCCAACGGATTATAGCGGTTGAATGTCGGAACATCCACCGAAACATTGGATTTTCGCGGTGAAACCGCGTTTCGGGGCGCTTTCCACGTGTTGTCGGCCGACCGCTGAAGTTTCAGCTTGGGTACAGTCGGAGTGTCGCGATTTTGTGTGGGTAAATCGCGACCCCTCCAGCATGCTAGTCAAACTTTTTGGTCATGAAGAACGGGACTCATCCTCATGGCCGTCCCCGGGGCTCGTGCTAGAAGCCCGGGTCGAACCCGAGCCCGAAGCACGAGTCCCAGATGGACCAGGTTCCGGATCGCAGACCTTAGTCGCAGCTTCCCGAATCGACAAGCCATCGGCGACAGTGATGGCTTGCGTCGCCACCGAATTTTTGATTGAGTATTTCCAGTGTTAGCTGTCGCATTCTTCATGAGCAAGCTACCGAATAACTTGTGCAGTGCATGGACTTAGCGGGGTTTCCACCGGCTTTGGCCGAGCCAGAAGCCGACCCCTGCTGTTCAACCAGGTAGCAGACATCTTCTTCGTCCATGTCTTGCAAACTGGGGTCGTCCAAAATTTCGCAGGCTGCCGCAATTTCATCGTCCAAGGACCTCTGTCGGGAGGCCTGAGCCTGTCCTTGGGTAATCGAGTTCCTAATATCCTGCAATTGTCGCTGCAAAACACGTACATAGTCGGGACAATCAGGGTCCACGGACGTTGTCCGAGGCCGATCGCCGACCGCCATCGCAGATTCCATCGGCTTTGACTGGCTGTCGTCCTCTTCAACCGACTGCAGTATACGTACCGCTCGCATAAAAATGTCATTCGGCCGATCATAAGCCCAATAGGTCGCGTCGGCTAATGAACGCCACCGCCGAACGAAGGCAGACCGCGCGCGCGCGACTACAACCTTCAATTCGCGAACCGACTCGACGTCGGGAAAAGCTTTGCAGGCGAGCGTCCTCAATTCATTGAGGTACCACGAGACGCGGGCCGAAGAACTTTCGAGCACGCGATCGAATGTTTTGGCGACAGCCACAAGGAGCCATCAAACCATGAGTCTCGGTGTGACCCTCGAGGTCTTGTTTGACATTATCCTCTAGTAGATACCAAGAAAACCCAGCCGGGGGGAGCGCGAAAGTATCTCAAACAACGAAGCCACGTCGACAGCTGAATGCCACCTTTTCCCCCTTGAACTTCGAGAGACTGAACCATTCAAAGTAATCATGAAGAACAGGAGGCGGGGCAGTTGAAGCACATTGACATGCCCCAGGGCCGGGAAGCGAATCTCCCGGGCCGAGTCAGCGACGCCGCTCGACCACCTGGCGAGAAGAGGGAAAAGTCCGGAAAAGTCCGAGGAACCGGTGTCACCGAGTTCCCGAACGACTGGTAAGAGATTTCGGCCACCAGTGCGGACTCGATTTCCGGCTCGCGCACCGCGAACCGAAGGCAGCCTAAGGTTAGGCCGATGCGTCAACGGCGCACTTAGGCCGATCCGTCAACGGCGCACGGCCGGCCGATGCGTCAGCAACGATAATTGGCCGGTGAAGATAACAGGTCAGTCTTATCACTGTGCTATTCAGCACAGTCGCACTCATTCGCAACATAAATGAGTTTTCAGTTCGGTTGGTTCGTAAGAAATTCGGGAGGGAGCACAAACGCGACTGAATCCGAATTGGCTCATATCTCCAGCAACTTGTTTTGTTACCGGCATACCCAATCCTGTAGAGATACCCGACGTTCAAATCGACTCATTTGTTAGAGCCCAGATACAATGACACATGTACGCGGGATCCCAACGACAACCTTCTCAGTCGTCGGCTCTAACCACCACAATTTCCCAATGCCATGGTCCCTATTGAATTCCCGAGGTCCAAGCTCCAATCACTGAAACGCGTCCAACACCAAGAAACCCGACACATGAGGTATTAGTCTCCAGCGAGCCGAGGCAGGGAGTACCGAAATCCGAGACGGGAGTTCAGTGGGTTCGGGTCGAACCCGCCCCATGAACTCTCCCGACTAATTTCGTTTATCCGGGGCTCGACCCAAAACTTTGGGGAGAGCCGCTCTGTTGTTGGCCAGACATGTTCCAGTCCAAGTTTCTTACCGTTTGGTCAATGAAGGACCTGACCCGAGCGGTTGCACCGCAAGGGGGCTCGGCAGAATCATTTTGCAGAGATTCCATGCTCGAAGCTGCCGAAACATAGACGGATTCCTGCGAAGTGACAGCCGTGAACGGACCAATATCCTCCAAATCCTGCACAGAACCGGACAAACTGCCGCCAACAGAACGGGCGATGCCCCTTCTGCAGTCTCCCAAACCAGCACCTCGTGTCCTCAAATCCGCCTGCGACGCCGAACTGGCCCGCGGGCGGAATTCCAGAGCCGAGTCCCGAACACCCGAAGTGGTGCGCCGTGTCCCCCGCATGGTTCCATCAGCATTTTCTCTGCAGCAACTTGGATTTGGATACAGTTGGTTTCTTTCCTTCTTAGTCTTCAATCTTTCGGACATACGTACAGAATCCATTTTTCAAAATTCTTGGGTGAAACCCGTTTGAATAAAGGTGCTGAAAAAATTATTCAAGAGCAAAAATACAAACGGATTTACCTCTAGGTACCCCACAAAAAACACAAGTTATATACGTATAATGGAATTTAGTGCGATACCGGCTACAAAAATCACAATACAATTGCTAAATAGAGCAAACTCACTCGAGACCTGAAAATAAGGGGGTTATGCAAAAATAACCTAAAACGAAGGGGGTTATACAAATATAACCTGAAAATAAGCAAAATTTGACAAATTATCACAAATACACAGTACAAAATACCAGGTATCGCAATAAAATGACAAATTAACGAAAATTAAGTTATTTTTGGCACTACAAAAACTTTGATGTTATTTCCTAACTCAAATCCCGAGAAAAATGCCCTAAACTAGCTCACCCCAAGATATAAAAATTTATTTGCAGCCTAAAATTGGTATTGGGTCAAACCCAAAAAAAATTATACGTATGTAAACACACAAACACCTAGAGAAAAAATTTTTGAAATACCCTAGGGGGGAGGGGGATAAAAATACGTACGTAGAAAAATGGACAAAAGTGATTGAACGGCTAAAGAAAGGTTTACCACGGGTTTAACCCCCACAGGAAAAATTAACAAAAATTTACCGAAATAAAAATTTGAAAATTTTAGCGAAGGGATTCAAACCGCAAGGCCAAATTTGACACCCTGAGCTCCTGGCAGCCTAATGTAGCGGTACCAGAGTGAAACTAACCTAACACAAAAGTACCGTTACCCCGCGAGAGCAACTCAAGCGAGGAGACCGTGGCACAAGTGAATAACACACCAACCGCGCAGGAGCCGGCCGGGGAAGCCTCGCCAAATAAATAGCCCTAGTGAGTGGGTGACACCCGCTCACCTCAGAAATAGCACTAAACTAACCTAGGAGCTCAGTAATGACCTACCAAAAGTACACACCTAGTGGAGATATTTAATAAAGTACAACAAGTATTTATGGAAATATAGCAGAAATAGAAATAACTAGTAAAGTAATTTAGGGGGGCAAAGCCCAACAAATACGTACAGTTATACAGTAAAAGAATCTAACACACACAAACAAACTCACCAAATAATTATATGGGCGAAGGCCCGCTAACGTACCAATATAGGCCCACTGGATGAAATACAGGGGGAGAAAACTGTACAGGAGATAGGGAGAGAATAGAGAGAGAATAGCGACTGTACTGTACAAGGGGAAACCCACAACTGAAAGGGGGAGAAGTTTGACGGAGAAACCCCCTCCCAAGAGAAGCGCCCTCTAGCTGGGGTGTCCCAATCATGTAGCTCCAAGGGGGGTCCCCACCCAATCCAAACCTAGCCTATAGGTGGAGCTACATGACACGTGGAGGAATGCTTGCTGACTAGGCAAGCCAACTAGTAGCTAAGTAGATTGATTTCGTAATATTGAGAATAACGAAAAGGTTGACCGTTAGTCAGCCTCTTGCGTTACACTTTTGTGGTGATTTTTGAAACGCTATAACTTTCGCAATATTAGGATTTTGAGGGAGTTTTATACATCGTTTTAAAGCTTATTATCTGTAGATTTACAGATTAATTTGAGCTTACGAAACTAGCAAAATTAGCAAACAAGTGGCAGAAATTTTCAGAATTGTTGACATTTAACAGGATGAATATAGATCAAACATTTTTGAACATTGATTTCTCAAAACTGAAGAATCGGCTAAATTTTTTTCTTATGCTACCACATAGAGGACATATGGGCCGAGGGACCTTTTTGGATTTGGCTCAACAAGACTCAGTACTCCAGAAAATCAGGCAAACGTGCGGCTACACGAAATTTCGCAACTTTGTATTCAGTTTTCTCGCAACTGGAGAACGTTTTAGCTCAAACCAAGAAAACAGAAGTACGAATTTCAATTCTGCCAAAAATCTCCGGAATCCGTCGAGCAGTTTTTGAGAAATCGATGTTCGAAAAAAATAATCGCCAGTTTCGCCAAAATGGTATTTCTGCCAAATCTCTAGCTTAAAGCAAGAAAGTGCTGCTAATAGGCATTTATAAAATTACTATTTTAAATTATTATTATTTTAAAAGTTAAATTTCCTAAGAATTGGTCAACTACTGCTAAAGTTTTAGTTATTTTAAGAAGAACGTTATGAATGATACCATAAAAATGACAACAACAATTATAGAAGCTACAAGAGTAAGTGAGCATGTTCCTGTAAGTGTAATCTGAAAATTTTCGAATTTCGTCCGTATTTCACTTAAGGCAACATGTTCTCTTAAGGTGCTGGTTTCCCTTCGGTTATTTTTAACTCCTACAGCTTTAATCCTTTACGCAAAGGACTAAAACTTATGAAATAACCTATTTCCGTGCTCCTTGACATTTTAGGACCAGTCCCGTATTCTTAGGCCAAAAGATAAGAAAGTTTTGGTTTTTGGCCTTAAACTCCCAGTAGGTAGACAAGACACGAGATTGGTTGGTATGGCTGGAAAGAGGACTCGAAAATGAACAGTTTTGCTTTTACAACCTTTGAGCTATCTCCAGTGGTTAAGTCAGTATAAGCAAAAAACTGTTTTCAGGGTCAAAAAATGGCCATTTTCGAAAAATCAGTTTTTGCAAAATTACTGCCACATGTTAAGGACAAAATTGGCTTAGTTATACTCAATCGATACATCGTCCAATGCACATTTTATGAATGCCTATTAGCCGGACTTTATTGCTTTCAGCTAGAGATTTGGCCGAAAACCCATTTTGGCAAAACTGCGATTATTTTGTTTTTAACATCGTTTTAACAACATTTTTAACAACAAAAGCACTGCACAAAAGGATACCACCACCTTAAGAAACCGATTTTCTTAAGGGGGCGCTTGCATTACCCGGAACGGTTCTCCTGAGCTAATTTTTCATCCAATTCAGTTCGAACTTTCAGCAATGGTAGCTGGTGTTAAATACTAGCACTATGTAGAATATGAAGAATCCAGTGATTGGCTTGGGACTTACATAATAGGGATAGCTCTAAGTTTTCAAAACGGTGTCATTCATTAACGGCAGTAGTATAGATGTCCCCTTCCCCCCGTATCTTTAACACATGATGTGTTAATCATACAGTGTCGTCTTGTTGCAAGCCCCTTTTTAATCATAACCTTAGGTGGTCATCAAAGCAGGTTATGACGCAATTAGTTTGACGATTGCTTATATCACGTGTTATAAAAACCAACAAGAGACCCTAAGCTAACCTTGGCTAGCTAATTGCAAAGCCCTTTTAATGAATAACCTTAGCTAGTCATCGAAAGCAGTTTTGACGTAATCATATTGATGGTTGCTTATATCACGTGTTATGAAAAAACCAACGAGACCCTAGCTAACCTTGACTAGCTAACCCTGACTAGCTAACCATAACGTCACATTTCCTGGAATTTCTTCGACTTCTTTCAAAATACCCTTTGTTTAGCTAAATATTACGCCGCCTGCAGGCGCCAATCAGCTTCGCTGATTGCGCAAGCGTGCGGCGATTACGTAATCATCTCCCCCCCAGCCGCCGCGCCGCCCGAACACTGATTATTTTTTGTTAATGACGTAAAACAAAATTATGTCTTCGTGGTTGTACAGCGACTGCTTGGTCTATTAACACTAAAAATGTTGTTGATAGGTAGGTAGATTAATGGTTGGAAACAGAAGTACTGCAACAAGTGCATCAGAAATGCCACTGAGTTATTCATTACCCCATACTAGTAATGGAGCAGTTCGGCATCTAGTACGCCGCATTAATAACTCAATGGCATTTCTGTACTCTTAGCTTACTGCTTGCTAACGTATATATAACTACACTACAGCTGCTGCATCACTGAATCTGGTTTCATAACAGACAGAGTAAGACTAGTTCAGCATTTGAATGCCTTAACGACAGCACCACGGGAAGGTTCTCTGTCACCGCTGTCATGGTTTTTTCTTTTATTTATCGTATTTCTTTATTTCAAGAAAGCACAACAAACACAGCACACATCATCTACAAGACTAACAGCATCAGATACACTACGCAAACCAACAATAAAAAACTTGCCATTATGAAACATTCTTATAGTACCCCATTCATTTTCCATACTAGACCACCATACAACTCCAACTCTAAGCAAATATCCGACCAGTTACATTTGAGATGATTGTAAAGACCCTCCAAATCAATTTCAGAACCAATCTGATGAGAAACTACAACATTGCAGGTGGTCTGCACCCGAATACTAGTATTTAAAAGATTTGCCAATTTCTGTCCACTCTCCAGTCCGTCGTCTTCGGCTTTAGCTCCAAGACACAAGAAACTTCCTGTAGAAAATAATAAAATTGTGCAAGGCCCTACAGTTAAAATGGCTCCACTAAACCGTCCTGGGTTGTAGATAGCTCCTGGTTTCTTTAGTTAAATCTACTTTGGAATTCAGCTTTCCTTTCTGTACAATGTTAACAATCTTCATAGCTTCTACACGTACAACACTGAGCTGAAGGACAGTACGTGTAAACGCGCAACCTGTCGACAAAGGTTTTTACAATTGAGTCGTTCTTATCCCCACGCTTCCTTAAATAGTTTATGATGCCCTCGAACGACCATCCTCTCAGCCTTTTATGTAAAAAATAAATGCAGTATTCCCCACAAACGTTAGTATCAAAGTCCTGCAAACAAAACTGGTTAGTTTTATGAATAACATACTTTTCTTGCCAAGCCAACAAAGGGTATTTTGAAAGAAGTCAAAGAAATTCCAGGAAATGTGACGTTATGGTTAGCTAGTCAGGGTTAGCTAGTCAAGGTTAGCTAGGGTCTCGTTGGTTTTTTCATAACACGTGATATAAGCAACCATCAATATGATTACGTCAAAACTGCTTTCGATGACTAGCTAAGGTTATTCTTTAAAAGGGCTTTGCAATTAGCTAGCCAAGGTTAGCTTAGGGTCTCTTGTTGGTTTTTATAACACGTGATATAAGCAATCGTCAAACTAATTGCGTCATAACCTGTTTTGATGACCACCTAAGGTTATGATTAAAAAGGGGCTTGCAACAAGACGACACTGTATGATTAACACATCATGTGTTAAAGATACGGGGGGAAGGGGACATCTATACTACTGCCGTTAATGAATGACACCGTTTTGAAAACTTAGAGCTATCCCTATTATGTAAGTCCCAAGCCAATCACTGGATTCTTCATATTCTACATAGTGCTAGTATTTAACACCAGCTACCATTGCTGAAAGTTCGAACTGAATTAGATGAAAAATTAACTCAGGAGAACCGTTCCCGGTAATGCAAGCGCCCCCTTAAGAAAATCGGTTTCTTAAGGTGGTGGTATCCTTTTGTGCAGTGCTTTTGTGGTGATTTTTTGAAACGCTATAACTTTCGCAATTTTGGGAGTTGCAAAGAGCTTTATACATCATTTTAAAGCTTATTATCTGTACATTCACATGAGCTTAACATGAGCGAAACATGAGCGAAACTAGCAAAATCAGCAAAAAATAACAAAAATTTTTTCACATGCTGACATCTGACAGGCGGAATATAGACCAAACATTTTTGAACATCGATTTCTCAAAACTGAAGAATCGGCCAAAACTTCTTTTTGTGCAACAATATGAAGGACATATGGGCCGAGGGACGTTTTCCTGGATTTGGCTCCGCAGGTCTTAACGTACGAGAAAATCAGCGAAATGCAACTTCGCATTGAGTTTTCTTACTACTCGATAAGTTTTAGCTCAAACCAAGAAAAACGCCTCGCCACAGAAGTACGAGTTTCAATGCTGCCAAAAATCTCCGCAATCCGTCGAGTAGTTTTTGAGAAATCGATGTTCGAAACAAAATAATCGCAGTTTTGGTAAAATGGTGTTTCGGCCAAATCTCTAGTGCTGGTTCGGGTTCGTGTATTTTTGGGCTTTAAAAGCGCAATTGTCGCTGAAATTTATTCAAATTTGCTACAATTACATTATTTACCCTATAAAACATGTTAGAAAAGTCGCGGCTTGAAAATTTGAGTTTTGTAGAAATTAGCTTAATTCCGCCATAACTTACACTGTGACCACCCTACATTGATGAACGTATAGTCATTCGAATCGTCTCACCAAGACCTACAACTTTGCTCTTGAGAGTTTTCTTCGATTCCTTAAGATTTAAGAGATAACAGCAGACATGTGCAGGAGGGGAAGTTCTGGGGGGGGGGGGTGAAGGGCGGCCGAAGAACCGGATTTTTAGGGTTTTTTACCGGAAAAATCCGGATTCTGGGGGGGGTGAGCTCAGGCCTGGGGGGGGGGTGAAAACCCCCTCCCCAAACCCCCCCAAGCACACGTATGGATAACAGCGAAAATTGATTTTCGAGGTCCAAAACCGGCCATTTTTCGAAAAATCAAATATTGCAAGAATTCGACAGCTTCAACAGCTCTGGTCCGTCGGTCAAGTATTGTCCATATTTGTGGTCCTAAAGGACATCTTACGCTCAAAGGAGAGCTCTCTGCGGTATCTCTGCCGGCGCACAGCAGTGAAAATGTGAAATTTTGAAAATAGCAACTAGATTGTTTTGAGCACGGATTTCTCTCAACTCATGCAATCAATTGAAAAACTGCTTTACACACGTATTTTTGAGACAATTGCCGAGGGCTATGTTTCATGGTTTTGCATTTTGACTTTCAGTTCGGGAGAAATAAGCGTCCAAACTTGAAAATTTTGATGAAAATCGGACAAAATTTACGTTTTTCTCAAAATCATGAGCTTCTTTACTCGTTAAACAATTTCAGAAAAAATAGCCCTCGGGAAGACGTTTCTTTTGAAGCCTGAACTGGTCGCTTTTCGTTGACTTTCCCACACTTCGAGAAATCCATGCTCAAAAATTGTTTTCATGTTATTGCAAGTCGTTGTTCAAATATCATGTTGTTCACGCCGAAGAGTTGAAATAAGACAGCTATACTGTACCTAGTTGTAACAAGCACATTCTAAGCTTTAACAGGATATAAAAATTATTGTTGAACTCCAGAAATTGAGCAAATTACAGTCTTTCAAAATTTGCTGCAAATACCCCAACCAGCACCTTAAAACAATAAATTCCGGATAATAGCATTCGTAAAGTGGGCATTTAGACGCTGCATCGACTGAGTATAAATAAGCCAAGTTTGTCCTTAACATGTGGCAGTAAAATTGATAAAATTGATTTCCTCGAGAATGGCCATTTTTGACCCTAAAAACAGTTTTTTGCTTATAATGACTTAACCACTGGAGTCAGCTCAACGATTGTAAGAGCAAAAACATTCATTTTAGGGTTATCGTTCCAGCAGAACAACCAATCTCGTGTCTTGTCTACGTACTAGAAGAATAAGGCCATAAACCAAAACTTTCTTATCTTTTGGACTAAAAATATGGGACTGGTCCCAGAATGTTAAAGAGCACGGAAATAGGTTATTTCGAAAGTTTTAGCTATTTTCGTAAAGGATTAAAGCTGTATGAATCAAAAATGCCTGAAAGGAAACCAGCACCTTAAGTAGATCCCCTTTCACAAAAAACTAGCTACTTAATTTTTAATAAATGTGGCGTTTCACAAATACAATTCTACTTAACCCGTTCAAGTACAACTGCTTTCATTGAAACTTTCCGTCAAAGTTAAGATCTTCGTGAAATGGGCATTTAGACGCTGCATCGATTGAGTATAAATAAGCCAAGTTTGTCCATAAGATGTGGCAGTAAATTTGAAAAAACTGATTTCCTCGAAAATAGTCATTTTAGACCCTAAAACAGTTTATTGCGTATACTGACTTGACCACTGGAGATAGCTCAAAGGTTGTAAAAGCAAAAATGGTCATTTTCATGTCCTCTTTCCAGCCATAACAACCAATCTAGTGTCTTGATTACCTACTGGGAGCCTAAGGCCAAAAACCAAAACTTTCTTCTGTTTTGCCTAAAAATACGAGACTGGTCACAGAATGTTAAAGAGCACGGAAATAGGTTATTTCGTACGTTTTAGCCATGTACGTAAAGGATTAAAGCAGTATGAGTCAAAAATACCCGAAAGGAAACCAGCATCTTAAAGAAAAACGGCCACAGAAAATAATTTTTCAGTCTCTGAAGTAAAATTTTGTCAAAATCTTCAAAAATTTTGAGCTAATGGTTGGCCTTCCGTGCAATGATGATGATCATTCTGTCCAATTAGTCAAAATCCCGCCTCCTTAAATATTGTTGCCTTTTGATTGAATTTCCTAACTATCGTTACTGCCTACGTACAGTTGGTTGCATTGTAGTTGGCTCAATCTTTGATTAAGCTATTTAACAAGTTTTAACTATAAATTCGACTTCAAATTTTGAATATAAATAATTGTTTTTAACACATACGGACCTCTGTAATGCTAGTAAGATTCATGTTTCTAAAACGTGAGTAAATTCAAAATTTTTAGGTACTTACACTTTTTCTGAAAAATTGCAGAAATTTTTGTAGAGATGAGTAACGTTACACATAAGTCGTCGGACAAATAAAAAACACTGGGTCGACCACCAAATTTCCAGAGCTTACCCCTCCCCCCAACCGAAATTTCCGGCATAGGTGTAACGGGGATTTGGGTTGGGGTCCTCCCCCGGAGGTCGTCGGTCGTCGGCGTATGCCAGGTAAAAGACATTTAGGTCATTTCCCACTTGAACACCAGTCCTTTGTATTTTATACATGACCCAGTCCACAACCAGATTAAACAGCAATGGCGATATTACGCTGCCTTGACGCACTCCAGTTGATACGTGGAACGGAGGAGACAGCTTTTGTGCTGATCTGACGCGGCTGCGGCCTCCATCGGAAAGGCTTTGCAACAGAGTGACCAGCATTCCGCGAATTCCTTCGGAAGAGCACACCAAAGCGAAGGTCGATGTACACTGTCAAATGCTGCGGCAAAGTAAACAAATATGGTGTTGATGACGTATTCGTTTTTCCAAAATCTGGCGCAAGCTGAATATGTTATCGATGGTACTTCTCCTAGGACGAAATCCAGATTGTTGCTCTGCGGAGTTAGCCTCCCGTTTCTGTCGGAGACGATTCTGCATTATGGAAACGAGCAGCTGACCACAGACAGGGAGCAGAGTTATACCACGATAGTTCTTGCACTCCTGTCGGCTTCCTTTTCCTTTGGATATTGGACATATAGTGCCTTCCTTCCAGTCCTGTGGCACCCGACCTTCTCGCCAGATATGGCAGAGAAGGGCGTGCAAGGGAATCAGCACAGCAGTCCGCTGCAATAGCATCAACGCCAGCTGCCGTCCCAGGCTTCTTCTTCTGTGGCGGCCGGCGGACGAATCTATATGGGGAGTCTCCACCTCCAAGCCCAGCACACGTCTTAGCAATGGGGTCAGAAGGGGAACCCCGGAATAGGGCCAAGTTAGGGACAGCCGGAATGAATGGCATATTGGACCCACAAGCTCGGTAGCATAATTTAAGGACCGGAATCTTCCAACTCCAACATGACTGAAGATAAAAACTGAAGGGAAGGATCAGCCATGCCCCGCAAAATTGGATACCATTTAGCGCCGTTGACCAGACGGATGCCAGGGGACACCTGTGGGGATCTCCATTTGATGGGGTCCATATCCATCTGATTTCGCACGGAGGCGGTACCATTGCCCGTCCCAGGCTTCATGTTTACAATTGCTTTCTTTACTTCTTCTATGGATGGTTCATCTGTCGAGATCGTATTATCAGGGGGGTAGTCTCGGCCATTTCTAAAAGCTGCTGATCTAAATTGGCTGGATCGTTAATATTGAGCAATGAGCTGAAGTACTCTGTCCATCGGGAGAGCCGCTGATCGTCAGGGGCGAGGACATTTCCTTGGGCATCCTTCATCGAGCCTGGAGGTCATGGCTTCAATGGTGCGGTACAGAGTTCGCTGGTCTCCGGTTCTCGCAGCCTGCTCAACCTTTTTACATTCTTTGGTCCAAGCTTCTTCATCCTTCCGTTGACTAGCTTTAGTGGCCCTGGTCAGTCTATTCCTTAAGCAGTTGTTGTTTCCTCTGGCTCTGCGCCACTGCATCAGCTGTAGTGTCTCGTTAGATATCCAGCGGTGCTTCGAGTGTTGGACTCTAGGGCAGGAGTGTTGGACTCTAGGGCAGGAGGCAGCAGCAGCCTGGCAGATGTTAGATTTGAACTCGTCCCAACCAGCCTCTACTGAATCATCAGCAGTCTCTAAGCGCGGCACACCTGTTTGAAACAGCCAACTGGAAGTTTGACCTGAGGACTGAATCGTCCAATTTTGTCGTGTCCGTTCTTTGAATCCTCGGGGCGCGTTTGGCAGCTTTTAGGTGCAACCGGATGCGGACTCCAACCAACGAGTGATCAGAGCCAATAGCTGCTGCACAGTTTACTTTAACGTCTTCAATGGCTGACCTGACTACGGACACCAATACGTAGTCCAAAACTTTTGCACAGTTTCCTGTGTTTGAGCGCCAAGTGATTTGGTGAGATTTGGTGACTACAAAGATAATTACCCACCACCAAGTTGTTAAATAAGGCAAAGCTCAGTGATCTCAGACCGTTATCGTTTGCCACTCCGTGACCAAAGGGACCCAGAGCACGTTCCCAGCCATCAAGCGTTACACCCCATTCGGTGTTAAAGTCCCCACATAACAGTACCAAGGCATTTATTGGGATGGAATCAAGGACAGTCTGGGTCGTCATAGAAAGCGTCTCTCGATTCATCAGCACATGGATTTGTAGGAGCATAGGCGCCAACAATGAAGGTAGGTACCTGGCCAGCTAGTTCTAGAAGGACTAGCCCATCAGACAATGGCGAAAAGCTCATCACTGAACTCGAAAGCTTAGCAGAAACCAGGAAAGCCACTCCCCGCTCATGAGTGTGACCGCCGGAATGACATACCAGGAATAACTTGGAAGATGTTGACGTGGTGCTGAAAAATTGCCCACTGTCCTGCAGCTTCGCCTCCGTGAGTACAGCAAGGTCGTAGCCGTATTCCGTAAGTTCGTCACATAACAGTTCCAGCTTTCCAGTTTGGCTAAGAGTTCAAATATTCCAAATTGCTAGTTTTCGTAAGCACGCGGTAGTTATGGCATGTTGGCTTGCCGGAGCAGGATTGCGATTACTCCTACGACCACCCACATCCACTACCGGCTCCTGTCGTAGGGTACCATGGGGTGCCATCCTAAGATTGGGGTTGGTATTAAATAGAGCGTTCATCATGGTTATTGGGAATGGATTCCTCAGCCACGTCAAGCGGTTCTACACATCCTGGCCGGGGACGGAACCTATCCTGGTCACCGCCTCCGATAAGCAGTGGGCTACTTACCACATTTGTTTTCAGCCTCTTGCGAGGTCTCCCTGATCATGGCCACCCCAGGGACGGTTCCCTAAGCTGGATAGTAGAGCTATCCAGCTTAGGGAACCGTCCCTGGTTGCCAACATGTTTCTGAGTCCAGAATAAGGTCAATATTGAGTCTAGAGGTCCATAAAACGGTTATAAACGTGTATATCTCGAGATAATAAACGCTTTAAGCCAAAAATCTGGACTTTTTTGAAAAATGATGCAACATTTACCGTAAAAATACCCGGGGGCCCCCAAAAAAACTTCTGGGGTGTTTGGAAAATGGCTGGGGGTGTTACCCCCCAATTACACCTAGGTACGATTTCCGGTGAAACCATGGTTTTAAACTCGAAAACATGATTGGCAAATGGCAACATGTTTCTAAGTTTAAATAAGGTCAATATCGCGTCAGAAAGTCCACAAAACCGTTAATAACGTATATTTCTCGCAATAATAAACACCTCGAGCCCAAGCCAAAAATTTGGACTTTTTTGAAAAATTTTGCTGAATTTATCATAAAAATATACAATCCAATTTTTTGCCAATTTTCGCGCCTTCGGCGCGACTACCCACCGGGGGGCCGGGGGGCCCAAAGATTTCCCGGGGGGGGGGTTGGAAAAATGGCTGGGGGTTGCCCCCCTCCAAATCCCCCATTACACCTATGCCCCCATCACCCCCCCCCCCCGCCCCAGTAAAAATAAGCTAGGGGGCTGCTTCATGTTGCGGATTTTTTCGTGTAACGCAAAGAAAAATTGTTCTGACGTACGCCTGACGCAGCTACTTTTGACTTGAACGAGAGGAATAAAATTGTGCAAAAGGTGCTGACAACATTGTGCTTCAAATGTGGTATTTCTAAAACGTTTCTACTGGGAGCTGACGCCAGAGACAGAACCATAGGTGTAGGTTTGAGAATAGGTGTACCAGGCTACAGTTTACCCCATGTGAGACCCATAGGTGTACCACCTGTTTGGGTTGGGGGGAGCAGAAGGTCCAAATTTGGCTTGAGGGACCCCAAAATTTGAAATTTGGGGGGAGGACCCCCCTAAACTGTATCCACGATTTTTAGCTAAAAATGCTCCTTTTTAATGGGGCTTGAAAATAGGAAAATTTGTCCTAAAATATGCCTACATTAGCCCAAATTGTGGTTTATAATTGCGTATACTACCTTTTAATTGGTATAAATAACCATCTTTAGCTGTTTATAGCTGATTTATAGGCATTTTTTCGAATTTTTTTCCAAAAATTTTGCATTTTAAACTTGGTTTGGACCCAATTTTAGGGGGGGGAGGGGGGTTGAGCTCGGCTGGGGAGTGGAGTAGTTGAGGTCGGGTAGGGGGTCTGGCCTCTTCGTGGGGGTGTCACAGTGGGCTCGTGTTTGTATATTTTGTACACTGATGTGTAAATCATACAAGCTTATACCCGCTGCATAAATTGGGCCCCCCGTCTAGTTTAACTTATAAGTATAGTAACACTGACCCCGATCCTCCGTTTGGACCCCGTATATGTACAGGGGCGGAATGAGGGAGGTCTGATTTAGGTAGGGGGTCAGCCGATAGGGCGCAGAGGATGTAACAGGCTTATAATGCATAGCGTATGACGCGTGTCATACACTTATGTACTCTTGATAGTGCCAAATAAGAGACTAAGAACTAAGAGATCAGATATAAACTTGTAACTCGATAGTAAACTTGTGGCACTCCATTCTTCACTTCAGATTGGGAAAAGCTGTTTCGTCCATGGGATTTAAACTAGCAACGACGAAGTATCGCGAAACTATTCTTCTTGAGTTAGGCTTACTCGCATCAAACGTTTTGCAGTTCATAAAGTATGTTTGGCTTCAATAGTTCAATGTCATGGTCAAACGTAAACCTTTCATAAGCTTCATCAAGGTCATGCCGTTGATTGCCAGGCATGTGATGACGAGATGACGTAAATTATTTTGTCATAACAGACATCAACTATAAGCGAGCGAAGAAGAAGCTTTACGTTTATTGGATACCATTAAGATTTCATTGGCTGCAAGCAGGATTCTGATTAGCTGTTTTGTTTGGCGAGCTTTCAAAACAATAAGCCTAAATTCTTAGCACTAAAAAATGCATTGTTTGCAAGATAATGCTTGCAGATTTTAAACATCATGGAATTAAGTCACATATTTGATCTTAAGTTTAAAACACATAAAAGTTTTACAATTTGTAAAACTTCCTAAATTTTAATTTATAATTTTTACATTCATTGGTTTTTTATTTAGAATCTAAGACTTTGTTCGTTCCTAACTTCTAAATGTTAGTTGCTTATGCACCAAGAAATTAGGATGACCCGAAAATTCCCCGGACACCACCCCCCCCCCCCAAATTAGCAAACAGGTAAAGGGCAGGTGAAATTTAGACCAAAATCGGTACAGGTCCTCTCATTAGTCAGTGTCCTTGTCATTGTATGATGGAGGTAGACAACATTTTGTTTATTGAGGTAATGCTGAATGAGTTAATTTTTATGTGATTGGTAGTTTGTATAAATCTGGATCACGTAAAGTTACTGTCTCTAATGCAATTTTTGAGCAGCTGTTTGGTCCCGGATAGTGAGTTCCTGGTATTCATACAGAATAAGGTGAGTGGCTGCTTTCACCATCTTTGATTTTTATAGGTTGCAGGCAGGCAAGTGCCACGAGTATTCTGGTCTCAGAGAACTCCCATATGCGTGCGTTTCCTGGAATTAGGGATTAATAGGCCAATATAACTGAAACCCGTTGTCTGGGCAACCCTGAGCAGCTGTCAAAACATTTTTTCAAGATTATACCTTTGGAAAGATTAGACCCGGTGTTTTCCTCTATCAAGACTGAGAATGTTAGGTCATTAAGCTTTGAAAAGTCATCAAATTAGTAGCGGTATCTAACAGTATTTTCATAGATTTACTCTTATCAGTCCATATTAATTCGCCTACACTACTTCAAAGCAAAATCGTTGCACTTTTCTGTAGTAGATAATCCGTTCATTGACGGAGGTAGCCCTGTGGCTAAACATTCCATCGTCAAAATTGAAAATTTTTCTTTGGTTGAAACTGTATCTGAAGTAGTATGTCGAATCATTGTACAGAATAGACTGACTTTTTCTAAGCATTTCAGTAGTACGACCTAATATCCAACCTGTTATTCATATTCCATGTTGATAACAGTAGCACGAAAGTTTACTACGTTTTCCGCCGAAACTAATAGAGTCAGTAATTTTCTTCGTGAAAAGTGTTTTAGCAAATCAGAAAAGTTTCGCGAAGGGGACTTTGATAAGAGCTGAGTAACTTTAAAACTCCGCTATGTAAACAGTCCACGACAGAGACAACTTGAAGCCACTTTGTTTGTTAGTCAGATGAGAGCATTTTCTAGTTCGGCTTAAAGTCTACATGAAATTTTTTGTTTTTCAATGCTTTGTTTCAGGACCTAAGTTTGCTTAGATGACTTTGTTAGTTAACGTCTGCGACCTGTCTAGATTTGTATGGCAATTCTAGGTTTGAGCTATATAGGTCACTGGGACACTATCAAAATTTTATCCTTGGAGTTGTTTGCAAATAATTCTGGTAAACGTTTGTTAGAAACTTGATCTGACTCTATTCCCGGGAAGGATGTAATCAATTCTCTCTGTTGACCTAAGGTGCCTACCTTCCAATGAACTGTTTCTATATAGCATGAACATTTTACGTCTGGTACATTGGTTCACGTTTTTTACTAACTTTTTGACTAAGCAATGGGTTCATTTTCATTCATCATCCAGTTTTCTATCCGCTGAAACCGCATTATCGTCGCTGACTTACTTAAACCGAAGCATCCGAGTTTTTGATCACAGGGCTGTAGAAACATTGCTATATATAGTGGCTAGCGCTTGTCCTAAATGGTACCCGACCCGTGGTTTTGAACATAAAAAGGAGATATGTCCAGAGATGTCCAACCGGTAGCTGTCGAAAGTGGAAACTAAATAGTATATACTATCCGGTCATATGGCCCATCCGGCTTACACGTGTTAATAGCTGATCCAAAATACTTTCAGTTTCAGTCGGCGGACTAGACTAGTTCCCGTTTCAGTTAAAGTCTCATTTTCGGCTTTGGTTCAGTTTCGGGTTATTTAAAAATTCTATTTCGGTCATCCGTGTTTTAATAATCTAAAATCTGATGGTTATTCAACCTACCTGCAGTATCATAGCAGAGTCTTCTTCTTCTTCTTCTCTCCGGGCGCGTCAACGGTCTTCCCATTATATGCGTTTCTTTGCTTCTCCCCATCAGTCATAGCTAGTATGACTCTCGCTACGTCGCCTGGAAGCTGTCACCACAATGGGAAGCTGGAGCAGACACCATCTTGGCCTTTCGGCTCAGGTAGTAAGACATCCATTAACTGCTCATGCGTGTAGCAGCGGAGCACAACGTCTTTCGACGGGGTGGGATCAGAAGCAAACTCGTATGTGTGTCCATTTTGAGTACGTGACTCGTTTGCACCCAACACTCCCTCGCAGAACACATTGCAAGAAGCTGGTAGATCCCAAGGAGGGTACCTTCCACGGGGAACTCCGCGCCCTACTCTTGACGATAAGTGGATTAAGGGTTCTTTACCGTGCACTACCCCCAGCCAGGAAGCACACGGGCCCACCAATTTAACGCCTCATCCGACCGGCGGAGCAGTGGTCTAAGTTTCTTGCTCAAGGAAACAATGCAACGTCATTATGGCTAAGGCGGGAATCGAACCTCGGACCTTTGGATCCGAAATCCGGCGTTTCCCCCATTCGGCTGTACGGCCACACCACATCATAGCAGAGTCGCCGCATCGGCCACATCATAGCAGAGTCGCCGCATCGGCCACATCATAGCAGAGTCGCCGCACAAAACGTTCAAAACTTCACGTTTTGACTTTGAGCTTTTCATCCACTTTAATTTGTGGAAGCTTCAATTTCAGTCGGTGGACTAAAATAATCTCACTTTTAGTTTCAAGTCTCTTTAAAATTGTTTCAGTTTCAGTTCCAGTGGCTGAAACATCGCTATGTGTACCTAGTCAGTCAGCCACAAACGTGAACCATCATCCTGTATAGCTTCCTTTGATAACACAGTATTTTATGAAGCTTACACCCTAATTTATTTTAGAAATAACCAATTTAATAATATCTGCGGATGCATTGACTTTCTTTGTGCCACGCACTTAAAGTACGTACCTATTTTCAATCATAAAATCAAAAATTTTCTGTTTAGCTTCATGAAGATGACCTCATCAATGTTAATTTTTGTGTACTGCCTTTGCCTAACGGATGGCGTTCTTTCACAGGCCGGCGCTACTCCGGAACCAGAGCCGATGCCCGAGGCAGAACCTAACCTGGCGTCTGTCTTTAACACTCTGAAAAACGACACCCAATTCTGGGCCCAGAAGTTCGGAATTGCAAAGGAAAAGCTAGATGAAGCCCTACAGAAGGCTGGTCAGGATTTTCAACAGTTCAAGGACATCCTCACAAAGGAGATGGTGGTGGCCGAGCAGAAGTTTTAGTCCGAGTTTTTGACGAAGTCAAGACGAAGGCCGGCGAGTCCTGGCAACAGTGGAGCTCGGCGGAACCGAACATCATGAAGTCCGTTGAAAAGGAGAGGAGACGCCTGGGCTGAAAAGTTAAGCATAAGTGGGGAGGAAATGGATGATGCCCTACAGAAAGCCGGGAATGATTGGGAGAAGTTTAAGACTATCGTAAAGGATGAGTTCAAGGTGGCCCAGGAGCAGGCGGAGGAAGTGTTCGGACAAATGCAACAGAAGTTTGACGACTGGAAACAGGAGGCTAAAGCGAAAAGGGGAAGACTGGATGGCTAAGGCCGATGCGGAAATCAATGATGTTGCAAAAAAGGCGGAAGAAGGAGTGAAAACGGGGATCGAGGAGGTCAGAAGGCAATCGAACAAGGAAAGAGAAATTGAACGAAGCCAGCGATCAGTTCAAGAAGTCCCTAGGCTCTGGTGCTGCACAAACCTACCTCTGCACAGCACCAGTCATATTCTACGTGCTTCTGCACGTATATACAGCCTGACAGGGACTAAGACTGCCTTCCACACTACTTGTTTTACCTACGCTACATTTATTTGTACAAGTTGTACTCATATTTTCACTAACACCATTTTCGCTTTTTCTGTGGTACCTATTTATGTTACGGCACGGCTGATCTATAAAGACATTGCGTAGACGGCCAATGATACAATGCTTATGTGGACTTTCTACACTTGTGAATTGTCGGAGATACACAAGAAAATGCCGTTTGATTATACGGTGAAATGTGAATGAACAGTCTGCGATTTGCGCTGTGCTGAGGGATTAGTTAATAGCAACTTACTGCAACAGTATATGCTTGAGTAACATATTGCCACACCAGAACCGCACCAAATTGATTCTTCGATAAATCCCGAATACT
>JASAND010006770.1:0-32500 GCA_030248195.1 Trissonchulus latispiculum
CAGTATTTTGTGCAGTTGTCTTGTTGCACTATATTATTTTTGTACAGTGTTGTTGTACAGTATTTTTGTTGTACAGTGTTGTTGTTGTTGCATTTTTGTTGTGTAGTATTGTCGTTTTTTCTTCAATAAAACACATCCGCCTGTATGGGCTGTACAGACAAAATGTTCGATCACTAGCGGTCGCACCTAGCAAATATCTGAGACCATTTTCAGATTCTACGACCTTGAAAACCCCCTGGGTAAAGTTTTTCGAGCAAAAAATGACAATTTCGAAATTTGACCTATGGTCATCCATGGTTTCGGCCAAGAGTCAGCACGGAGGTTAAGAAATAGAGCAAAACTAAGGTCATTTTTGGAATTTACGACCCCGAAAACCCCCTAGATAAAGTTTTTCGAGCGAAAATAGACAACTTTGAAATTTGACCTTTGGTCGAGTATGGTTCCGGACATGGGTCTGCACGGAGGTTAATCAGTAGAACAAAACTAAGGTCATTTTTGAAATCCCCGACCCTGAAAACCCCCTAGATAAAGTTTTCCGTGCGAAAAGGGTCAACTTTGAAATTTGACCTTGGGTCGACCATGGTTCCGGTTATGGGTCCCTTAGAGCACGGAGCTTTCATCCTAGCTAAATTCTGAGGTCATTTTTGAATTCCCCGACCCCGAAAACCCCCTAGATAAAGTTTTCCGAGCGAAAAGGGTCAACTTTGAAATTTGACCTTGGGTCGACCGTGGTTCCGGTCACCTCCTCCACAACCTCCCCCCAACTCCACAACCCAGAATACCTCCCCCCAACTCCACAACCCAGAAAACCTCCCCCCAACTCCACAACCCAGAAAACCTCCCCCCAACTCCACAACCCCAAAAACCTCCCCCCAATTTTCCTCCACAACCTCCCCCCAACTTTCCTCCACAAACTCATAACCCCCCCCCCAATAAGCCTCCATTTTAACACCCTATACTACTGATAACAATAACGATAACGAATAAATTGACTTGACATGCATTGACTCCAGCTTTTTCTTGATTTTATAGTGATGTAGTGGTTAAAACTTTCACTTTCAATCATAATAAAAAGCGCCTCACGACTGACCACAGGATGAAATAAATCCAACACTTGAAATTCCACGAAAAAAGACAGCTGTAGCTCATTCAAATTATCATGTTTGCTTATATTTGCTATGGTTAGTTTAATATTGCTGTATGGAGTTGCTACTGCCATGGCAGAAAGGAGGGTAACTGATGCTTGGCTTCTAGATTCTGCAGTTACTGCAATACATCTACTGGCCACAAAATATGTACTGTATTCATCTTGACTCAACTGCTGGAGTGTATTTGGAAATGGCCTTGAAACAAGCAATAAGCTGCCTTCCGGAAAACGTCTTTCTTACAGGTAATTGACAATTAATTAACCATAGCCTGTAATAGTACTTTCTGAGACGTATTTGGTGATGAGCTGTCTACTAAGGTCAAAGATCCTACATGGCCTATTGGGCGTCCACAAAAATAAGGTTTAGCCCTAGTGAAGTCTTGAAAAATACCAAATGAAGACCTGCGGTGGTCAGGAACAATTTTCTATGTATTTACAAGGTAAATTGCATTTTTAGGAAAACGTGAAAACTCTTCCTGGGCTTCAATTGGAATAGTAAAAGCTGCTCTAAATTGTATGGAAGATTTGGTAGAAACAAATGTGCCATGGAAGTATCTGCAAATTTATGCTGGCGTTGATATGCCGCTTCGAACAAATGCTCAATTGGTCAAAATATTTACAATTTTAAACGGTTCAAACGATGTGGAGCTAGCAGATGGGCAGCACTCTAGATATTATTATGGGACTTACGTAATGCCGCACAAGGACAGTAACGAGGTGCAGGTTGATTGGTCATGATTTCCATTTTCGATAATACTGAGTCGTAGTACTTTTTGACGAATCTCTTGAATGTGCTTCTGGGACACCGGTGCTCGCGGTTTTTGTTGGCAAGAGTGTTTTTACGGCTTAGACCACCTGCTTACCCCATCCCCTAAATCCTCAATGTCTGCATAGGCCTAAGTATGAGAAGACCTACCACGGCGTATGTTTCGGAAGCGAAAGCATAATAACTTCAGTTTCTGAAGCCAAGTTAATGTTCTGTGGAGTGTGCGCCATGATGTTCAGATCAAATAAATGAAACATTATATATTAATATAAATAGTTATGACCAAATGCTTATAAAATTGGTCAATTCCAATTTAGGGTATATTTAATGTTTAGAATCTGAAAGCTAGTGGAAGGCGGCGAATTCCTCCTCATAATATCAGAATTTACAAGGGAAGCTTCCAGGCCAGTTTGTCACGTGACTTTGTTTACTTTGCTACATATAATCCTGTCTCGACTGATCTACTTCACTGGTTGAATGGCAGTTACATTCCTGATGAACATTTTTGGTCCAGCCTTAACCATAATACCCATCTTCCAGTTCCGGGCAAGTTTCCAGGTAAATACATTAAGTTTATCAAGAGTCTGTAAGAGGAAAAGTGAAACAGTCAACCCTTCCTACATAGTAGATTAAGTTTGCGAGATGCTAGACACATTAAGATAGAAATCTCGGTGGCAGTATCGCTTACCGTTGTGAACCGTATGTTTTTATTTGTTTGAACTAAAACGCATCTATTTTGACTAATCCTTTACCTTGAGTTGAAATTACATGTATAGGTATTAAACATTAAAGTTAGTTCTACAGACTACTGAAAAAACACATTTTCCAGATGACCTTAATTTTGCCATTGCCTTAATTTTTTGCCATTTCTAGGAAGCTGCCTTGACTACTACAGTGTTAAGAAGTCCAGGAAACCCTGGATTTCCCGTTATCAGTCGTGGAAGAAGTTTGTCAATTGTAAAGGAAACTGGTTTCACGGATCATGTATCTTTGGTGCTGAATCAGTATCTACACTGCTACAGCAGCCACAGCTCACAGCACACAAGTTGTACTCGTATTTTCAGCCCGTAGCTCTTTACTGCTTAGCAGAAAGCCTTTTCAATCGGACGTTCCTCGGTCAGCCGGATCCGGCCTTTAATTTGACGTACTATGAAAATTTACCTGCAGTGTTATACCAAAGAATCAGTGACAAAACACAATTTCTTTGCTCATAAGAATTTTAACAAACTGCTTTAGGTGTTTACATGCACCTGCGATTTGCTGATAATTCCTATTTTAACAAGTTGAAGTCAGTTGTTCGTACAGTTGCTGTCGTATTTTGTTCAAATAAAATTTTAGTTCCAAATCAGAGTACTGTAAAATCTAACGCTAATAATGATCACGGCACTTTCCTACTCGTCTTCCAATGGAAAGCTCTTGTGGCCTGACGAATACAGACAATTTTAACACTCAAAACAGAATAATCTGAAATGAAAACTTCGACGGAACGGATTAGAAAACACCCAAATGCGTTTTGCTACATAGGTTCTGTTGCCGACGGTGACAGTCCTGTCCTTTTTTAAAAATATTTTTATACAGGATGCCCTCTACATTGTTAGCATCTTGAATTAACACCGAACTCTCACATGCGGTTTGATTGTAAAAATAAAAAATATTATGTTATTCAATATTCAAGATATATTTCGAGTCAGAAGACAAAATTTTGACTTAATTTTGAGGGATCCATGGAAGAATTTACGAACTGGGCGAGTCAGTTTATTATGTCTAGTCTGTTTTAATAAGGTTTGAAAAAATACGCTAGTTAAGTACCAAGCAGCGTTGTATACCTGTATCACGCCAGTACCTATCACTCTATTACCTACTGTTTGAAGTTGCCGACATCAGATACCAAAACTCAGTTTCACTCATTTGCCTACACTAGAGAACTGAAAATCACTCATTTACCTACAAATTAATCCTCCAAAACTAAGAATCCCTCTATTACCTACAAAATTTTAAATTTAACTTCAACAAAATTAGGTGTCATTCATTTGCTTACGCTACCGTAATCTGCTTTAAAAACTGCTCACAATATTGTCCAATTTAAATAAATATATCAGGCCAAAACGTGAACACCCAAAATTACAGACCCACCTTTACTCTGCGACCGGTTTCAGACCACGGCCTTTTATATCAGTCAATTTGTTCTTCATTACTTTCTTCATTACTGTTTTTCTAGTTTCTGGAATCAATCACAGATAATCCTTGACTTTGTACCACACCCCCCCCCCCCCAGAGTTCCAACTCTCACGTTGGCCGCCAGAATGCCCCAGCGTCCACCCCTGCTGTGAACTGCATAGGCCTTCTCCGTGCACGGCCTTTATCAATTTAATATTGTCCAATTTGTATACTAAAGTCTGACAGAAAAATGTGAGTAGAAAACTGTGATCACTCCTACTGCATTTAATATTTATCAAAGATTCATTGTTCCCATAACATTATCTATTTTCAGAATCCTCGTGATGAAAGGAAAATTTAAAATTCAATACTTTAAAAATTTTCAAAAACTTATCGGTTTATCTGTGCTTATTTCGGAAATTATACTGAAACAGGAAATTCTTAGCTTGCAAATTTAGAAAATTTATATTTTGAAAATTTTAAAACTTTTCAAACTTTTATATTTTATGAAAAACTTTCTCTCATCACGAGAAATCTGAAAATACATAATGTTGTGGGTGATCTGATGAATATACACTAGAAGTGATCACAGTTGTCTACTCACGTTTTCTGTGTACGCTTTAGTATATAACTTGTTTTCGAAGTGCTACTGTTATTGAAGGAGATTATGGTAGTGTAGGTAACTAGTGACTTCTAGTTTTGAAAGATTAATTTGTAGGCAGAAGAGGGGTTCATAGTTTTGGAAGGTTTATTTGTAGGTAAATGAGTGACTCAGAGGCTTGTCTAATAAACGCAGGTAGGAGAGTGATCTTGACGTTTGAAAGGGCGTAGGTAAAAGAGTGATAGCCAGTAGGACAGTAAACCGCATCTCGGAACTGCTTTTACGTTCCAAAAGTGTATGCTAAGTCGAAGCCACAGAGTGGCTTTCCGGCACATGCAAATGAACATACATAAATACACATTCATGGATGAATTTCTTTAGGTTAATATTCAGGGAAATTAACTTCTAAGCATTCAACCTACGCCATCAAACTTCATCATGTTGTTACTTCCGACATGCCTTCGCAGTATGTCCAAAATCCTGACACTTGTAACATTTAGTCTGTAACGTAAAAGAATATGTCCTGAAATATAACGTTAGTGTAGCGTTACAAGGAAGACTGCTGTTAAATAGTTTAGGAGGCAGCATACTACACTTTTATAATTATATTTGAGGTAGCTTAACCATGCAATTTCTTTAGAGCTGATGTTCGTGAAAGCTTGAGTTTTCAGATAAGTTATTTAAGCATAAATCTCCTTTTAAAGGTTGAAGCATTGTGTTTGTACACAAAAAGAAATTAAAATGATTCTGTCATTGGGTCCGAAAGACATCGATTTGCCCTGAAAGATTTTCACACAGGACACAAAGTCAGATTAAACTCAGAGGCTAGTCTTAGAGCATAAGTTTCTTTAACATCATGGCTTGTTAAAATCTCCGCTGTCGAGTGGGAAAGCAATTGGGTGTAGTCTCATCCAGGCACAAGTCTCGCTGAGGCACAAAAGTCTCACTCAGGCACAAAACGGTCTCACTGAGGCACACAGCAGTCTCACTGAGGCACAATTATTTCAAAAAACTAAACGTAGATTCTGACTTTAATTTGTTAATAAGCAAACTGTGTACATTAGTAGTGTGTAAAGGCAATTTCTGCGTTATAACTGAGCAATCAAATTTCGGATAATTTTGTTTATAGCTTTAGAAGTTTGTAAGTTCTTACTGGCATATTAAAATATTATTTTTAATTTCTGAGAAAAATAATTAAAAAATCTTCCACACCCGCTCTGCCAGCACTGCCTAGAAAAAAGAAAATGGTTTCCAATTTTAAATTCCGACTTTAATGTGGTGATTCCTTTAGGAGACATCGACATAGCGCGGAGGGTGTTAGAATGATAAAAGAACTTATTTTGGAAAGTTTCATCAAATTTTATCTTGATTTGAACCGTCAACCAACAACATGTGCCCACAGGGAATCACCACCTTAATTCAAATTTGCAATCTACGTCTACTTAAAATAGGGATTTCATTCCAATACATTCATTGTCACCGCTATTCATTGTTATTTTTATTTTACGATCAAAAGTTTCTACTTTAAAATGTATTTTAAACGGAAATTCAAAACTTATAACCTTCCACTTAACCCTTTTTAATAAGGGTTCAAAAAATTACACTTTCCAGAATGTTTTGAACTATTTTGAAAAACTAAAAATAAGAATACAGCAACAGTTCCAGTGTATGCAGCATTTTGTTTATGAGAATATATTACAAAAATTTCTTAATCTTATTTGCCTAAGCTTGTACTATAATTGTGCCTCAGTGAGACTAATTGTGCCTCAATGTGACTGATTCTGCCTCAGCGAGAGTTCAAATTTTGTCTTAAATTTTGCCTCCGTGAGACCACTCTGTGCCTCAGCGAGACTACTTTGTGCCTGGGTGAGACACAATCAGCAATTGTAACCAGCCAGCCTTTTTGGTATGGTGATGTTTGAAAATGTGAAAAATGTTGTCCAGTTCATCTGAACGTCCGAATCTTAGTTGGTTCAGAGGGTTTTCCGTCTGACGGGTACACTGTCCCTTACTTTGAACTTCTTTCATGCATTTATGGGAGCCGAGGCGGACGTTGAGCAAAGGCTGACCCCTTTTTGGTGGGAATGAGTTACGAGCTCTTGGCCATTCTTTGATAAACGTCACAGAAGTCTGAAATTTTTAATACCTTTTTGTGCCGTTCTTTTAGTTTACGGTAATCAGCAGTCGATAGGAATTGTTTAATATAAACAGGCTTCTGTCCAGTTGATTTGCGCAGACGGTTATATTCGGCCAAATTCTAAAAATAACCATTTTAGGCTTAACAAAATACTTTTACACTGTCCACATCAAATTACTCCTTTTAACTTTCACATTTTTAAAATGCATACATTACGTCAACTTCAATATGATCTAATTTATTTCATTTATACAACATTAGGTTAAATGGTTTGTTAAATGATTATATATAACATATAACACAACGGAAACTGCTGTAGTCTGTATACGGAATTTATAGTCAGTACAGTTATATATTGTCAAACATACTGGAGCGTTTCCTAACACACTGCCTTTTAGAATTCCATTTGTAAAGGTAAGAATAAAATTGCAGGTGCCTGTACCCATCCTCACACAATTCAAATCCTCTTCACCAATAAATGTTTCTGTGTTTTTGTTGGTTAAAACTTGACGATTGATGAAGTCGATGATCGTTCTATAATAATATTTGGGCAGCTTTAAAAATTGTTATTATAACGAAATGAACGTTTTACTCGCACTCAATAATTTGTATACCAAACTGCTTGCAGCTGTTATATTTGCACGTTAAGATTATCTAATTTTCGTTGTCACAAATAAGCTTGGTGAGCCAATAGCAATAATATTGGTTCGCGGCATTAATCGGCTTTTAGCCCTCCTGCATAGCTACACCAAAACAAAAATTGACCTCTCCCTATGCCTTACACTTGCCTGGATAATTGTTTCCCATTTAAACCCTCGCCGTCGTCAAAGTGTAGCAGAACAAGCTTTAGGTCATTTTGTTTGTCAATATTTTCTCCAGATGATCTTGACTTGATAGGCTGAGAATCTAAATAAAATGGCTTAGTGTTAATTTGCCGTGCATTATCAGAATGCCACAAACTAGTGTTTGAAGTACTTCACAACGTGTACGGTGCAAAATGTCAAGATGTAAACTACTGCTTGTACACAAATTACTGAGATGCACGCTGTGGAGTGGGAGTGTAAGAAATGAAATTATCACGTTAGCACCTGAGACCCGAAAAGTTCGGGCATCGGGTGGGATTCAAACCCAAAACTTAGGGTTTAACGATCCGACGCTCTGCCAACTGCGCTACCGACGTTGCGGACGCACTACGCTAGAAAGAGTGTGTATCCAAACTGAAGCGACAATGAACTAATAATGCACTTTACAAAGCGAATAAACGCATGATCCAGGGCTATGTACACTCATTTTAGCTGAGAAAACTGAAGACTAGCTTAGCATAATTTGTCTTCCCATTTCTTGTGGTTAAACGCATCCAAATTTACACTAAAACATATCACAAACTTGTGCACTCTTTAAAATATACGCTCAAATACTTGTGAACCCGCGCTTGGTCTATCACAAAAATTAGTAAACCCACCATTTTTCACATTTTTGGTCAAAACCTGTAAAAATCAAGATTTTTTTAACTATCTCTAAGAATTTATTAAAATTGCTAAAATTAGAAAAACGTGCCAGTTTTAGAAAAAATCGCTGAGTGGTCAACCCTTTCTTCGTCCTTGCTGAGAGAAACTACCCATTTCTTGTCGATCTGCTAGTCTGCACTCCACCACTCCCCTTATTGTCTTATGGTGGGCTCTTTCCAAATCAGTTATTCTTCCTTGACTGCTCAATCAACACTTCGGTGGGAAGTACGGTTGTATTGACGAGGCCTCAAAAGTTTTGATTTGATTCCGTTGGATTTTTTGCACCCGAAAGATGATTGATTTGATTCAGTTCGATTTCTTCAATTTGAAAGAGTTTTGATTTTGATACAGTTTTTACCAAAACTGAATTTTGATGCAACTTTTGATTTTTTAAATTTGCGTTTTTGAAAATTTTACATAAATAATACAGTGAAGAGCACAATAAACCTTAAATGTACATAGTAATAGGTTCAACGATGCATGCATGATAAAGTATTTTTCATGCATATGAGACTAAGTGAACGCTTTTAGCATGCTGAATCAAAATGTGAATCAAAATCGCATCAAATTCAAAATTACTGATTCATGGACAAAAGTTTTGATTCAGTTCGATTTTTTGCTATGAAATATTACTGATTTGATTCAGTTGGATTAATCAAAAATTAAAAGTGGCATCAAAACACTTTTGATTCGATTCGAACAAAAATCAAAACAACCGTAGTGGGAAGGTAACAGGCGTTTGCGTTCTGGCTTAATGCCTGAAGAAGGATGAACCCCTACCAAAGACATAATCAACATTCGAGTTGCTACTCGTGGCTTCGGGCTGTGAATCCGAAGATAAGCATCGGCCGGCACCCTAATACCTTCAGTAGGATTAATTTCTCTCCGGGGCAACTTCACCTTTACCTTAACCTTACCCAAGGTTTATATATAATAAATTATGTTTCCTAACACACTGTTACTGGTGGTGGTGGTGGAACATTAAAACATGAGAAATCTAAATTTGTTTGAAACGGCTAAAGAACCACAAACTGCCGGAGAGATAGTATCGATAATACGGTAGGACGTTTTGATAAAACTAATAACATAAATTCATATGACTCACGTAAATGACTTGTCATGCCCGAACTTTCAAGTGGCGGCATTGCAGGTGCAGAGCCTAGAAAAACTTATACAACTCTTTTGCACTTTTACTGTGTAAAGACTGTGCATATAACTACTATACTTTTATTATGCAAGCAGTTATCTAGTTAACATGTTCATGTAATATATGTAACAGGTATATAAATCTACTATAATGAAACAAATTGCAAAACATAAACAATTAACAATATGTGTTCACAATTTGGGAGACACATTCACATCATAATAAAACTGTTTAAACTGTGCATATAAACCAGATAATGCACAGTGCAGGTTGCGTATAACTAAGTTATATGCACGCTGCACGCTAGGAGGCCTGTCCTTCTAAGTTGCTGAAGCATACAGATTCCTGCATGCTTCAGCAGTGTGTACAGCAGAACTCCAACCTAGACAGCTTTGCTGCACACCAAAAAATAGGCCTCCCAGCCATTGCAAGCAATGAGATTGCTGCCACTTTGCATTGAAATTTGTCTAGACATATGTGTCAGCTAAAACATAAACGAGTAAGGTTTCATCAATTAAGGATAGGTTTAATCGTTGTATAAGTACTTTACAACACACATTAGCGCTGTTCACTAATTTTTACTGCGCACGTCGCATGGGAAGCCCTAGCAGAAATACGTTTCGAAAATCGCAAATGCGATTTATTCTTTGCTTGACACTATTTTTTGTATTTTGTATTTGTCCTAGCATCATCGGGTCTACACTACTAAAGCGTCATACGTTTGCTTCTCTTCAAAGCTTTTCATTCAGCTGTACAATAGTTTTAGTTTTGTAGCCTAGTTTTTGCAGCAAGCAAACCATTGAAACGTCTGGCATTTAGACAATATATGAACATACGAAATTTTTGATGGCAAAGGAAACGTTTCAATAAATCGTATTATGTGATTTTCAATTTGAGACAGTTCATAACCATGTGTTTATATGCGTTTGAACTAAAACGCATCTGATTGGCTAATCGTTTACCGCATGTAAAAGTAACATATAATCGTACCCCCTTCGAGATCTCAAAGGAGTACGCTTAGCATTGATAACAATGTGGTTATATGTTAGTGAATTTCATTGGTCGCGGCAGGTGCACTAGCTGTGACAACCAATCAGATACGTTTTAGTTCATTCGCATATAAACACACGCTTAACAATTCTCAGCTGTACTCCCCTCTGAGATCTCGGATGGGGTACGCCGATGCATGTAATTTTGACATCTGAGGTAAGCGACTAGCCTGTCAGATGCGTTTTACTTCAAACGCACATAAACACATGTTTAAGAACGTTAATCAGTACCACCCCCGAGATTTCGGCCTTAATGTGTCGAGCATATAGCAGGCTTAAACCACTAGGAAGAGTTGAGTGTCTCACTCTTAAAAACTGTTTCTGATACAAATGCGTGACACTTTGGAAAGTGATTAAACTACGGCGAGTAAAATTAACGTATTGAATAAAACATACGATATCTCATGAAATAAATTCTCACCCTTTCCTTTTTCGACAGTTGGTGGACTGCCCAACCAATTCCTCAACTTCTGGTAACATCTCTTTCCTGCTTCAAGTTCCCGTTCGCAAAGTTTTACATCTTCGTCGTGTATCCTAACAGCAGCTAACACGTTGGCATTAACCTCCCTTGTCTTCGTTACTGCAGGCGTCAGTGAATCTAGAGTATCCAATGAGTTCATAAAATCTTCAGTTTTTATACTTTTCAGCTCCCATACACTTGACTGTGATTCTTGTTTTTCTTCTGAATTCACGACGTGTTCGACTAACAAATCAGCTTTCATTAAAGAATTTATTTCCTCTCCAATTTGCCTGAGGCTGTTGTCACAGTCCATTTCGACACTATCTGCTTTTATAAACATGTTATCAATGATGTCATGCAATGCATCCCGTGTATTCATGCACTGTTTCGTTGTTTCTGCAATTTTATGACGTTTTTGTAACTGCACTTCCAAGTTGTCTGATATACGCTGAAGATTTCCCGATAACTCTTGCTTCATTTCTTGCCAAAATTTTCCCATTTCTGATATTGTGTGCCCATTGTGATGACGTAGCAGGCACGTTGAACAGTAAGGGAAATTGCAAGTCTTGCAGTACCAGCATTCTGTCAGCAGAGGAATGCACACAGTGGAGTAGCGACAGCCTGCATTTGCGCACTTGGGTAGAGAGGATAGGTTGTCGGCCGTTGCTGTATATTTAACAGTTAGCTTCGAAGAAGTGCCACTTGATCTTAGACCTATAAAATAGAAAGAGTTAGCGTATCTGCATTGCTGAAGAACACAGTATTTCTTTGCCTATAAGATGAAATCATTTAGTCAAATTCTCGCTTGAGTGGGCAAAACCGTCGACTGAAGGCTAATCTATAAGTGGCAGTATTCGCAACCATTCTCAGCTTGTATACATAAATACAATAAACAATGCATAAATACAATTTTGAATGCAAAGTAGTGCAACACAGATGAACAAATTACAAAAAATGTCATGTTTAGAATTCCCTAACAACATAAAAGTAACACCAAAAATGACATAAATAATTTAAGATAGAAAATACGATTTTTAAGGTGCATGCATAAAATTCCTTGAGCATACTTAGATTAGGCGGCTTACTAAAGATAAATTTAAATAAACATTGCAAGAGATAGCATACAAAAAACACAGCTGGCTCTGTCTACCAAGTCTAGACTTTGTATTATGCTTGATCAAGTACTTTGTTTTAAACTAATCTGAGAGCTTTTTATGCAGAGACTTGATCTGATTTTATTTCAAATCAGCTAAATTTGGCACTCTTTTTATTCACATAATTAAATTATTTCTAAACTTAACTTTAATTTAATTAAAATTAAACTGTTTGCTTTAACTTGGCTGCTGTTCTCAGATGTTAACAATATATCTCTAACTCCATATTCAAGCTTGCAAACCAGAATAATCCGGACTCGGAAATCAATTCAGTATGGCTTGAAATAAGCAAAGTCACTCGTGTCATACCTAGCGATTCGGCAATAGAAGTAATTGCGAAGTTATCCACCAGTTTCGTCAACTTTTCCATGGTCATGTCCGGAGTAGCATTTCGACAAAGAGGGCATGTAAGCAATTGTGTAGTCTTTAAAATAGACACCAGACACTGGAAGCAGGCCGTGTGTCCACAAGGCAAGATTTTAGGTCTAATAGGAGGCACGGATAAACAGACAGGACAAGAAATATCGGAATCCAAATTATCAGATGAGGAAAAACTCATTCAGATTTCAGGAATTACCACATAGAATAATAAATGTAAGGGCCATCCGTGGAACGAACCAAAAACATTTAAGAATAGCTGCGGAATAGCAGGGTCTAACTACTAGTTTTCCATTCAAAAATAGGACTTAGTCTTCTGTTATTCGCATCTATCCTGAAACTTAAGTTCGTGCAGTCCATGGTATATATAATATAAATATGGTATAAAGAGAGGTATAGCTATCTGGCTCAATTGTGCTATAATTATCGTCATTGGCAGTTGAAAACTATTACAGTCAAAATTTCGAAATGTTAGTGTAATGGAGCGCTTTATAATATATTTTATGTGTATGTGGTGAGTGTAGAAATAATTTTTCAAAAGTTGGAAAATTTAATTGTGAAATTTGTATGTATAATTCACTTCATTGTGTTTCCAATTTTGGATTAAGTTTGAGCAGAGAAAGGAGCATTTCATAATGGCAATATTTTTAAAGTAATCTACTTAGTCTGTTTTTAAAATTACAAACATGTCATACGAAAACAGCTATATAAAGGCTTGTTTCTCTTATATTACAGCATGCTATACTTAGAATTAGAGGAAGTAGATATCTAAACTTTTACACATGAAGTAGGCACGCACCTAAAAATTTACTTGTCCCCACAGACTCGGCCCTCGGTCTCAAAGTTTATGTCCGGACCAGAACCGTGGGCGTCAATATAGTGTCGAGAGCATAGGCTAAGGTGTGGGGAGTGAGGGGTGCAGACTCCCTCCCCCCCAAGAAAGGGCAGACCCTCTCCAGAATGGAAGAATGGGCTCTCAACGTTTTACCAAAAATTTATTATTTTTTAGCAAATTTTAGCGATTTTTTCAAAAAATTTCTTAAAAAACATTAAAAGGTATAATTTTTCACTGTATCACCAAAAATTTCAGAAATTTGAAATTTTTGCTAATTTTGGGGTAGATCCCCAGAACATTTTGGAATTTTTAGGTGTAATCCTCTCGTTAGTCGAGGTAGACTCCTCGCGGATCCGGATTAATGGTTAATGTTTAATGGTTAATGTATGGTCGAGAGACCCGTCCAGAATCAGATGTCATACAAAATCTATAGAAACACTCACAAATGCATAATGTTGGTACTATTACAGGAACTGTTTGCTGAAAACCCGCACAAAAGGATAAATTCAGTCTCCGCCAACTATTGTACACCAACTTAAACTTGAACCGGAACCACCTGTGTCATACCTGACAAGTTGCGTGACCGCATCTTATACCTTGTCCATGCCAATCACCCAGCTCGCTCAAAGATGAAGCAGTTGCTTAGGCCTCGCTATTGGTGGCCCGGACAGTCTACTGAAGTGAACAACTTTGTGGCTAACTGTATGTCTGCCTTGTCAGACATCTGATAAAGTGGTAAAATCTCTGCCCTCAACAATTAAGCAATTTCCTAAGACTACAAAACCGTGGCATGGACTTACGATCGACATTCAAAGTCCTTATCACACTGCACCCATTGCATCCAGATTTCTGATTGTCCTGCGTGACCATCACAGCCAGTGGATTTAAGTATCAATGACCCATTAAGTTACAACGGTTATAAAGTTGATGACCTCATCATTTGCAAGATTTGGTCTACCTGCCGAACTAGTGATCGATAACGAACCTCAATTCACCAGCGACGACTTTTCAAAATATATGAGTCAATGTTTTATAAGCCATAAAAGAACCGCAGAAAGACCCACAAGCTAATGGTTTGGTAGAAAGAGCTAAGAGAACCCTAAAAGAAACTATTCAAACGAATCTCTGGAGGGATGTGAATGGAACAAAGCCGTGCTTAAATCACTGATTTCTATGAGATCCACAAGTTCAAGAATAACAGGAAACTCACCGTCCGACCTGATGTTTAAATTTCAAGTTCGCACGAAATTGGATCCGGTTCCTAAAAAAGTTACGGTCAAGAAAAATCTGGCAACGTTCTAAAAGTTAGTGATTCGCACAAAGAAACTGCACAGACCAAAAGGCTCGATACAGTATGCAAAAAACGAAATAACTGACATTAAGGGCAAAGATACAGTCCAACTCGAGGATGGTGCCATTTGGAATACACGGAAACTGGTCCGCACCATTCCATGATCCAAAGTTTCTGACAGTCAAGGATTGGATGTAGTTGACTACACGCCATTTGAATCTGATGATCAAGCTCCTATGCCAGCAATGCTTCCTGTACCGAAGCCAGAAATCGAGAATCCCAATACCCGTGGTTAATCCTGGAAGACCCCAAAGAAATCAAAGGCCGCCATTGTTCTATGGCCGTCAATCCAAAACCTATGCCAGAAGAGCCTTCATTGAATAGATATTTTTCCAATGGAGAAACGAATGTGGTAACACAGAAAATTAAAAAACAAATTTATACATAAAGATATGATCAACTTATGTATTGAAGTCAGATAATGTATGAGTTGCATGTAACTGTGTAGACGCACATATAATTCAACTGAACACAGAAATTGACTCCTTTCATAAATTTAAAGATAGCTCACGAATAGTCTGAGAAAAACTTAAGCAAGTGATTAGCAGATACGACAGTTCTTATACACACATGATCATAATTCAATCAAACAAAGCAAACAAAGCAAACATTCCCATAGCTGATTGGTTCCAATTCAAAAATCCAGCCTTTTCATTGATCATTTCTTGGTAAAGCTAAGCAATTGCTAAACTGATGATCGGTTAATCAATTTCTGATCAGATGTGGTGAAAAGGAGTTGTTGTTAAGAAGTGCTCAAGATCAGCATTTGCTTAGCTGATGACTTGGTCTACTGATTAGCAAGTGCTTGGCAAATTGTTAATCACATTTGGTGCAAACGACCGTCGGAGTGCAGCAGCGTAGCTGCGATATTCTCGCAAGGACTCAAACTCAAATTCAAATTGGTATGGCTAGATCTAGTCAGCAAAACTATATCATACATGGGTAATGAGCGTGGTTCTAGTCAGTATGCACGGCCTCCGAACTCACTGCGCGGATTGATACTTTTTAATTATGTACAATACATGCCGAAAATATAAATGTATATATTATAAAATAAAAAATAAATGTCTGTTGCGCATTGAGCGGCAATAAAATGTTTGCTGCCCAGGGGGTAGAGCAAATTTTTCCTTGTCTGAATATGTGCAGGAGCATTATTGGGGTTTTGGTGGGTAAACCTCGGGTATATGCCCACCAGACATGTGCAGGAGGCGAAATTTTGATAAATAAGAATTCTGGGTGGAATAGGGGTGAACGACCGCTCTGGGGGACCTACAGGCACAAGGCTGAAGCCACAAGCATAGGTAGTATGGTACCCACGGGCACTCGGAGCCTTTTCCATGGAAAAGTGCGAGTGATGGAATCTACAGAAGGACCCATGCTAGTTGATGAGTCTATAATTTTATGACTTGACAAACTAGCAGTGGTAGTTCGAGTACTGGCACTGCGAATGCGAGTTTGCAAAAATAGCCATCATCATTAAAAATTGCTAATGCTTATGCTGACTGCGAGTGCTAGTACCATAAAAGTTCCATACCGTCTCGATAGGTTTAACTGAGGGTTACCTGACTCACTAGCAGTACTAGTGTAAGTATGTAAGAGTAATAAATGAAGCTTTTAAGCGATTTTTATGAAATTCTTTGAAACAATCGCGAAAATTTGATACAAATGGGCAAGGACAATGTTTGGTAAAAATATCTGAGAGTATCTATTTGTTTTTTCTCACTGAGAGACAACGCTCCCCGTTTCTCCACGTTATCCTATTTAACACTCATAGGTTTATTATTAAAAATCACGTAAGCCGGTAAAGCTACACCAAGAGGGCGAGTTGCCTTATTTCTGCCTTGTGAATATAGGTTGGGCAATAAAAAACGAACGGAGACTTATTGAGCCAGAGGCTGTCTGTGAGAACGTTGCCTGGCTACCACTAAATTTCAGGCATCAGTGAGGCCATGGGTCCACGCTTGTGCTAAACTTAACCTTTATAGCTGCAATTTCCATACCAGTTCTATACAATACGATAAGCTTAAAACAATAATGGTGCACATCAGCTGATCTCTACTAGTACGAGTATGAGTACGATGACAATACCTGGACGTCCAATTCTCTATATTACATCCAGAATGCAGATACAATTTCAACTAATCTGGTCTAAAACTGGTCGTCAAGGTGGTTCTGTTTGATTCTCAGAATCAAAAACCCCCATGTCGTAAGTACCCAAAATTGATAGCTTAAAGTCAAACGATCATGCCACAAAACAGTTTTTGTCTTAACGAACTTGCCAATAAGCAAAAAAGAATACATTTGAAACTACACCTTTTGTAAACTTAGAATTGCTTTACTGTTGAGAATTGAATTGAATTGCTTTAATATGAGAGATGCTAACATTTGAAGTAAACGAGTAATGTCAGTGTCGGACAAATATGTAAGAAGGGCTGTTGAGGACTTTGCTGTTACTGGTTCAGCAAACTTCCGAAAGCAGTGTGGTCTCTGTTCCCACTCACACACTCTATCTACCACCTCATGATCTTATTGCCAGCCAGATGCTAATCAAAATGCCAGCGGAAATATGCCCAGATACCAGCTGAAAAAATCTGGTGTGTAAACGCTGCGTGTCCCATAGAACCAGTCGCAAGCATGTCATCATCATTATCATCTGTGGCGACCGGCGAACGAATCCATATGGGGAGTCTCCACTCCCAAGTCCAACACACGTCTTAGCAATGGGGTCATAAGGGGGAGCCCGGAATAGGGCCAAGATAGGGACCGCCGGAATGAATGGCATATTGGACTCAGAACCTCGGCAGCATAATTTAAGGACCGGAGACTTCCAACTCCAACATGACTGAGGATAAAACGTGACGAAATACCATTCGTCCGGACAATCAGCCATGCCCCGCGAAGTTAGAATCCATTTGGCACGCTGGTCAGGCGCCCCAGAAAGCACGTGGAAGGATAATCGCCAACAGCATCGACCACTTCATGAAGGAAATCTCCAACCGGACGCGGTCTTCGCAAGCACTTCATTTCATGCATTGACTTCTGGCGTGCCAAATTCCAATCTCTTGGTGGGTACTCAGTGTCTCAGGCACTGCTGTCAGACATAGCCAGTCAACTTTGGCGGTCTCATTATTTTGAACAGTAAAATTAGCCAGTCAACTGTGACTGACTTATATATATATATACATATATATAGGGACTAGGGACTGTAGACTGGTTTGCTGGCTATATAATTACTATTAGACGTAGCCAGTCAACTTTGACAGTCTCATTACTTTTAACACAAGAATTAGGCAGTCAACTGCGACGGAATAATTTTTTAAATTTTTTTACTGTCCAAAATGTATTTTGCTAGACGTATTATAATGCGAAAGGGAATGTATAATGCAAATTAACTGAATGTTGTCTCTGCACAGGACGCAATCAAATTATGTGAAAACGGGGGGGGGGCGCAAACACACTCACACACATACATATATGCATGGCTAACTCTTAAATAACCTTAGTGTCTAAAATTTACTTTGCTAGACGTACTATATGTTAAAAGTGAAGTAGCATGCAAATTAACTGACTGGCTAGTGCGATACGCACTAAAAGGAAAGCAAAGCGTCACCACCCACCGACCTGGTACTGCTTACCTTCAAGTTTAATGTATCTTGTTTAGGTAGTGGTACCGAAACAAACTTAACTCGTTCGAAATTCCACTGACATTTTTCCATTCCATTTTCCATTCCATTCCAAACTTTTTGATTTTACTCACAGGTGGAAAGTTAAGCCTTATTACAAATTGCTGTCAAACCTAGTAAACGAATACAGTGAGCCTGTTTATTGACATAGATATAAATTTAAGTCAAACTACGGTATCAAAACTAATGCTAAAGTATTGTCTTTCACTTCCAACTTCCAAGGCTGTATTGCTACTTCCGACATGTCTTTGTACTGTGTCCAAACCCTTGACACTTATAACATTTAGTCTATAAAAACAAAAGCATACAACGCGCTTGAGTTCTGGCAGATTAAGTTTTTTGGTAATCGACATTATACATCAACATCATGCCAGGAAATTAACAAAATGCTCCGCCACCCCGCTTGTCAGTATACTGCACTGTAGTTTGCTTGCAGCGCTATGGGAATGTCAGCTGTCCCGGGCTGGTGACGGAGCCTAGACTTCCTTCAGATTTAACTATAAATAATTTTTCAAATAGTTAACTTTAACCAGTTCCCGATAGATACTCCCTTGAAAAAACGGCCCTGTCCAATCTCCCAAGTAAAAACAAAACTAGAAACTTTTGCACCCGGCGAAATCAGTTTATGTTTACTTTTTGTCGAGAAAAACATTATCGGGCTTGGTTGGCTACCTAGTACGAGTATATATATATATATATATATATATATATATATATATATATATATATATATATATATATATATATATATATATATATACCCGGGTTCTCATATCCCAGACCTGAACAGGAAGTGGCATTGGGACTGCACTTTTCTGGCATCCAAATTTGAAATAATTTTTCGAAATAAAAACTTGCAGATTAACATTACATAATAATGTAAGGTTTTTGGTGGCACAACATTGGACACAAATAATCATAGTGTCATTTACAGCAGTGCACGTAAACGGACAAATTCAAAGTTAAGCAACTTTGGGTCCGCCAACCCTACGAAATCAACTCAACAAGAGCACACGATTTGTCCCCAAGCTGAGACTTGTGACCTGTTCCTACCTTGAAAGACCGTTCCTTTAGTTTTCGATATGCACCTTGAGGAAGAAATTGCTTCAAATAGATAGCATTCTGCCCAGTCAACCTTCGTGTACGGTTGTACTCGGCTAGGTTCTAAAAACATGTGTATATTAATATCTAATCGATCAAAATTGCGTATTGTCGAAATAGTGAAAACTCAATACGATGTTTTGCTTTGTCTTGATCTCATCATACTGACAATGTTAGCTTTGTTCGCAGGTATTGAAAAAGGTCGCAATAGATGCAAAAGTATGTAAGATTGAGTCACAATAAAAAGGTAGTATGCCAGTAGGTCATACTATTTTATTGTCGCTGTATGTGCAAATAGATTTGTTAAATACTGCTATGTCTTTTTGGCCCATTCTTTGAAACTTGAGTTTAGCACAAACATACCGGGGCGCTTTGAAGAACAAGATCTTTCAAATCTTCATCTTTAAATGTAAGAATGAAATTGGTGAAGGATTTGCCAATTTTCACGCAAGTAAAATCATCTTTACCAATTTCTTTACCGCTTGATAGTACTTGACGGTTGATAAAATCAAGGATCGTTCTAAAACAAAATGTAATTTATTATTATTGGGCAAGTGTATTGTTTGTATTTCGAAACATACTCAGAACTGACATAGATACTTAGATTCTTTATATCACAAAAGTAACTTCACAGTAACTAACTTTTTAGTTTTTACATGACCAGTTTTACACGGTATGTTTTAAATCAGCTTTTAAAGATTTAAATTTTGTCTACTAACAAGTATATTTCCATTCTACCATACACTGTGTTGTGATGTTCTTCCAAATCTTACGGGCAACTGTGCGCAGCTGTTCTATTTGAGCTTAGCAACAGGACCACATGGCAAAAGATTCACTTTAGTGCTCTTACTTTAGGATGTCAAGGAGCTCTCGAAGGAGGGCAATAAGAAGCAGCATAAACTCCTACCAAAAATATGTATTTAGTTGACAATACCCCAAACTTGGAGAATGCTCAGGAGTGGTAGATGCTACTCCTAGATGAGGAGAATATTTCGAAGCTAAGTCCTAAGTAATCACTTAAACTGAATTTAGGAACAATCATAGACTAGGAGAATCAGTTTGCTACGTGGTCCTGGAGCCGCACAGGATGCAAAAGCCTTCTCCTTGTGTGAGTGATGCGGTCTTTCTCTTCTCGAAGAGACTTTCAACTCCAGAGTTTATTTAACCTCTCGGTAGGAGGATGGAGGTGAAATCGAAACGAAAATTTGAAACAACACTTTTTTAGCCCCTCCTTAATATGTTTTGCCTATACCAACATCAATCCCTCTTTCTTTCAACTTGTCTTTTTCGTAAAAGTTTAGCCAGTTAGACACCAGAGCAAGACCCTAGAAGATTTGACACATGACTATTAGTGCTGAGGCAGATAGTAAAAGTTTGCAGTTGGCACTCACACACTTGGATCATTACTATCTCAGTTTTACACTACCTTAAATATTAATTTTTTAACATGTAAAAAGCTTTTACAATTTAAACAATTGGGATAAACTTACGGTTATAGTGTTTCAAAATGCTTGCATGCTATTAATAAGCCAAGTCAGGTTTCAAAACATTATTCCAAAGTGAATGTGTAGAATCTATCTAAGAGGGGATCCTTAAAACCAATTTCAACAGATTTCTCCTGGTCTAGCTTAAACCAGCTTCACCAGATATCTACTAAGTTTAGCTGTCGATGCCCCTAAGGAGGAAGGTTTGAACTATAGGGTAACAGTAGGGCTGTGACCGGGTCGTGCCCGGCCCCGATTTTATAGAGTACGGCCCGGTCCGTTGCCGGTCCCGGCCCGTCCACCTGCAAAGCTCTGCCCGCTTCAAGGTCCGTGGGGCCTGCTGCCGGGTCGTCGATTTCTTAAGCTGTGATTTATTTATATGCGTGTAGTGCACACGTGGTATATTATATATGCATATTAGAGATGAGGACGAGCCGGACTTTTCCGGCTCGGCTCGGCTCGGCTCGCGGGAAAATGAGGTCGGCTCGGCTCGGCTCGGAAAAATTTTGAAAGTGGGTTGGCTCGCCAAGCTTGAAATTTCAAATTCGCCAGATTGCATGGATTTTCTTATTTAGTTCCTTGTTGTCTTGGTCAAATTTACTAACGAAGTTGTAACCAGTTATAATTACAAGTTACGATTTATCTTTAGCCTCTCAGTCAAGATCATATTATATACTAGAATACTAGAAGCAGTTACAGCTTTTTCGCTATCTGATAAAATAAAAATACTACAAATACCCAGAAACACAGAATAATGGATTTGGCAGGTAAGATTTTTATGAAACCAAAACTGAGACGTAAAAATGAAATATGTTAAAAGTTTTTACTAAAAAGTATATCAATACCATACACAAGTTGGCGACAAGGACAGCCTAATATTAAGATTAACATTTGCTTGGAAGGTATCGAGAAAGCTAAAGAAAATTATTGGCAAGTATTATTAAGTTTTCACTGAAATTATTGGCAATTTTACTTGAACATCTTCGAAAATATAGCAGCGAAATTTGGTCGAACTAGTATTTTTTGTTGGGGTCGGCTAGGCTCGGAGCTTCAGTTCTCCGGCTCGGCTCGGCTCGGGAGAAATTGCGAGAGAACCGAGCCGAGCCGCGAGCCAAAGTCCTCACCTCTAATGCATATATATTAATTCACAATGAATATGTGAACACTTAGTGTTTCAGCACAATGATCGTGTAAAGCTAAAGACTTAAATACAAAGCTCAAATAACCCTGATGGGACATCAGCAGTCAGCCTTGTGTATAACTGAAACAAAACTTGGGAATGCCCTCAATACTTACTACAGTTATCAACTAGTCAGGCCAGTTTCAAAGCTTCCCGATTTCATCAACCGTTGTTGTGAGACTTGGGATAATTTGCAAAATTTGTTCCTTCCCGGTCGTTTATTTGCTTTTACTTTACCTTTTGTGTGTCTTAATGCTTGGTAAGTTCTGTAAAATGTATAGGTAAGACAAGATTCAGACATTATATAGATTAGTCTCTTTACATGACCGTTTCTGTGGTTTAGAAAAACCTTTCCGCTCAAAGTAGAGAAATATCAATGCATATATGCTCAGTCACCGTACACCAGGGCTCGGGCCGCTAGCAGGTCCGGGTCGGCGGGCTCAGGCTGTGTAGTGGGCCCATGACCGGGACGTGGAGCGAACTCCAAGCAGGGGCCGGGCCACGAAACGGCCTTCCGGCCCGAACTTCCGCAAAAAAATTACAGTCGTTGTGGCCTGTGCAGCAATACGTCGGCTGCCAGAAATTGGCAAGCGGCTACTTAATTTGCAGCTATGCGCCACTGCAAGAAGTTCAAATAATTTAAAATGTTAAAATATGGTTAACGCATTTAATGTGAACGATATCATGAAACTGGCGGTAATATTATTAAATTTAGAAAAAGTCTTTGAATAAATTTTCATGAGCAAATATCTAGACTCTCGACCTAGTGAGTCAACCAAACTGCACCTGTTTCATCCTGACTGGCACTGATAGCTTTTTTACTGGCAAAATATCTTACCGCACAAGCTGCTTGCCAACTAAGCCTTCGCCCTCATCAAAGTGCAGCAGGACCAGCTTGAGTTGATTCTCCGTTTCAGAAACTGTTTCACATGCTTTCGGCTTGCTAGTAGATTGAGCCTCTAGATTAGCAACATTAGAATTAATCTTCATCCGATCGATCACGGTTTACAGTGCAATAATAAGGCGCTAAAAGTTGGCTAAATTTAAAACGACCAGTTGCAGCAGAATCTAGTGAAAGGAAAGCAGTAGTTTTATAGATTTCATTTTGGAGATACCTGTTTGAGACATACCTGAACGGGAGGTCAAATTTCACTGACCCTTGTGGAAGCAAATTTGGGTACCCCTTGTGAGAGCGATTTTTCTTAGGGGTACTTTCTAAAGCGACTTTTAAGCGATTTTTACCATTTTTTAACAAAAAACAGCGATTTTTTAGCCAAAACGCGTTTTTTGGACGTTTTTTAGCTAAAAATAGTAATTTTAAGTGAAAAATTCCGGCGAAGCCGTAAAATGTTTGGAAATTTTAGTCGTAAAACCTAATTTTTGGGCAATTTTTTGACCCCTTGTGGCCAATTTTCTTACCCCTTGTGGGAGCAATTTCGCGACCCCTTGTGAGCGACTTCGCCGAGGGGGGGGAATTTCCCCCCCCCCTTTTCCTCCCCTTGTCCACCTGTGGTTTGAGATATTATAATAAAGCAGAAACTAAAATATTCGCAAGAATGTTTAGTCTGAGTGCTGAGAGACCGAAAGATTTAACTGGTAATCGGATAGTCAGTAGTTCGAATCCGATTTGTCATGAAATAAGTAAAATTCACCACAGCATAAGTAAGGAATATGAATATGTATGGAAATGTTCGCAATCCGTCCGACATTTCTGTTCTTACGCGATTACGCCACGCGGAGCAACAAGAAAACGTAGGAATTGAATTTCTTTGTTGGCAAAAGCGCAGATGATCAAGATGGAGTCATTTAACTTTACACATTTCCTTATAAATGCAAGAATTGGCCTTTTTCCTTCATAACTAAAGCAAATTATCTAGTTGTCGACTTGGTCATATTGTTGAAGTGAAATTGCCCCTTCCTTTCCGAAAGCCAAAACTACCGATGCCAGAGCTACAGCGCAAATACAACATAGCTGTTTCGTTAAATCTTTCGTTTCAATTACTACATACCTTTGCATTCTGTAACATCATAGGAATTGCAGAGCTGGCTCCACCAATTCTCCAGCCTTTGAAAGCATTGATTTCCATTTTTCAGTTCATGCTGGCACAGTTGGTTATTTTGGTTGCCTGTTTGAATTGCAGCCACCACACTTTCATTAATGTCCTTTGACATGGTTACTGCAGGCACTAGAGAGGTTATGTTCTTAAACGACTTCGTCAGATCTTCCAGCTTAGTGCTTTTGAGCTCCCAGATACTTGATTGTGATTGTTCCTCTTCTTCCGTAGACATCACGTGTTCGACTAACACATCTGACTTAACCAGAGAATTGATCTCGTTTCCAATTAGCCTGAGAGAGTTATCACTATCAACTACGGCATCATACACTTTTCTAAACATATTGTCGATGAAAGAGTGCAGCGTTTCCTGTACGATCTCACACTGCTTAGCCGTTTCTACAATTTCCTGATGTGTCTGTAACTGTAAATCTAGATTGTTCAGCACACTTTGAAGGTTTTCTGATAACTCTTGTGTCATTTCTTTGCTAAACTTTTCCATCTCCGTAATGGTGTGTCCATTGTGGTGTCGCAGCAAGCAAGACGAACAGTAGGAGGAAGTGCAAGTCTTGCAGTACCAGCACTCCGTCAGATGAGGAATTGGCGCAACAGAGTAGCGGCAATCCTTAGTACCACACCTTGGAAGAGAGGAAAGGCTGTCAAGAGTATTTCTTGTATTACTGCTTGAAGAAGTGCCTCGTGGTTTTAATCCTATAACATCAAATATTGGTATGGTTAGAACCTTAAGGAATTGAATTGCTAGTCACAATAGATCACTTAGTGAATGCAAACGTCTTTGCGTTGAGATAATATTACTTGGATGAAGCAAAGTTATGCCATACTAAAGGCGATCAGAAACGTAGTTAGCCGGCGAAATGTCCGAAACGTTACGAATGAAATTTCAAGGTTCCAGTTTGTCGTTATTATATGACGTTTACTTGTCCTTATTCTGAATTCTGTAGTCAAAGAGGTTAATTACAGCGCAAATTTAAAAGTTGTAAATAATGTAAGCAGACAGCAGAGCTAAACGGAACCGTTCATTTCACAGAGATTTCTGACTCCGTTTTTAGCTTACAAGCAAAAGTAATCCATATGTATTCAATGGAATTTAATTTGGTATGACAGTCACTTGTTTCGTACCTAATGATTCTGCAATGGAAATGATCGCGAAGTTGTCCACCAGTTTCGCCAACTTTTCCATGGTCATATCAGGAGTGTATTTTCGACACAGCGGACATGTAAAGTACTGTGCCGTTTTCAGGATTGACACTAGGCACTGGAAGCAGGCTGTATGTCCACAGTTTAAAATTTTAGGTCTGATTGGTGGCACGGACAAACAAACAGGACAGGAAATGGCACAATCAAAGTTGTCTGCTGAAGAGAGATTCATTGGAACTCACAAATTGACCACTGAAATAGTAGTGAATAGTGAATGTGTAACATTGTTGCATATATAGAGAATGTAGTTGTATTGAACGTTTTCGCATTCCAGTAATCTAAGAGAATATGAAATACAGTATTAAACTTGGGCATAACCTAAACGGATCAACTACATCGATGCTTAAAGATAATTAGTTTACCTTTTTTAGTATTTCGTGCTTTTCGATGAAATGAATCATGCCAACACTGTTGCAGCAGTTCTAGATGCTTCAGAAGAAATAAGATAGCGGTAGCACTAATAGTCGCCTGGGTTTAAAAAGACAACCTGATAAAACTGCTATTGTTAGCTGTTCTTAGAAATTCTTGGAAATAACTGATTACAGACACTGTAGCTATAGTCATTAAACGGTGCAGGGCGACAAACAATCCGCAGTTTAAGTTTGGATGCTATCCTACTAACTTTTGGTAATGAAGCCCAATAATACTTTGACTAAGGTGACGAATTTAAATTAAAATACTTTAGCCGATAGCAACGCTGATGCGGTTAAAATCATTTTAGGAATTGTATTTTTCAAGATGTGGTTAGTCTATTTAACACAAGGGCAGAACAGCAATTTCTTGATTCAAAATTATTATTTCAGTTTCTAACTGATCACATCCTACCACCAACCTAAATGACATGTTATCGCAAACATCAGTACAACTGATGCTGATTCATCCATCTTCAATTTGTGCTATGTAACAGATGACAGGTAACAGTTTCAGCTTCTAAAATATTTCGGGTTCTCGATTAAAATTGATAAACTATGCTGAAGCAATTCGCGAAAATGAGCTGCCAGTCGCCTGAAGATCTTTGATGAGGTTCTCTGGTTTGCGTTTGATGAGAGTAACTTTTACCAGCTCGAAATGCATCCGAGAAACTTTCGAAAAATAAATTTAGTTAACATCCTGAATATAGTATTCATATCACAACGTTATTGAACGCAGCAAGTGACATCCGTGTCAGTTTCAACATAAAAGCAAATAGTAGCAAGAGTACATAATACATAAGAGTATGACAAGCGTCATACGCTATGTATTATCAGCTCGCTACATCCTCTGCACGCTATCGGCAGACCCCGTACCTAAATCAGGCCCCCCTTGACCCCGCCCCTATACATGTACGGGGTCCAAACGGGGGATCGGGGTCTATGTTAGTATACTTACATGTTAAACTTGACGGGGCCCCAATTTGTGTATGGGGTCTAAGCTTGTATGATTTACACATCTGTGTACAAAATATACAAGCACGAGCCCGATCCCCGTTTAGACCCCGTACATGTATAGGGGCGGGGTGAGGGGGGTCTGATTTAGGTACGGGGTCAGCCGATAGCGTGCCGAGGATGTAGCGAGCTGATAATACATAGCGTATGACGCTTGTCATACTCTTATGTATTATGTACTCTTGATAGTAGTCAGTGAGCGACTTCTTCTTGAAGCGCGTTTTGAGTCATATACAAGCTCGAGACAATAAAGAGCCCCGAGACCATTGAAACGAAGTATATAATCGGTCAAATTGCCTACCATGAAATCCTTTGGAAAAGAATAGTTGTTTTAAATGAGGGAGTTCAAACCTGCTATTTTATTGGTTTTAATTCTAGAGCTTTACAAATGGATGGATTGAATTGTTTCCACGGAAGCTTCTAACCATTGAACCTCTAAATAAAAATTGTACGCTTGAATAACATTCGTATGTGCTGTCAAAGCAAACAATAAGGAGAGAAAAATATCCCAGTTTTCACATAGGGAAAAACGCAGAAATCTTGCAACATGAGTTTTATTATTAAGGCTTAATTACTAGCTTAAACAAACAAGACCAATTACTAATACAATTCACAACTCAAAACAAACAAAATCTAATTCTTACGATTTTGCTCAACAAACATATCAGACAATTCACTAGTATAAGCGCATCAAAATTTCAATACTTTCGGTATTTAATTGATTTTAGAAATAACTTAAGAATAATGAAGGAAAGGGTCCAGTTCAAGGTATGCGACAAATACGGGCAGGAGGTTGTCCAAGGCATACCTGTAAAAGAATGTAACCAATGCAATGTTACAACACGTTGGAGCTGACTTCTTACATTTGAATCTGTTTGTTCTAAAGTATTTCAAAATATATTCCTTTCATCAGATCAGCTTTATTCAGTGAAGGTAATACGGTATTCTAGTATACTTATTGGTTAAGTGCAGTAATGGAACAATCGCGTCAAGGCGTAAATCTGTACCTACAAATGTAAACAAACAGCTAGGTTAAGATTCCGTCAATTTTTGATCATCTATGAAACCAAAAAAATTGTCAGTTGAGATACTGTGCATTTGTGTCCGTCATAATACAATAAAGATCATACGTGGGCAAGGTCTCTTTCCACAGGGTATACCAGGAATTATTTTGCGCAGACCCCATCGCTCAACTGAGGGTTTTTAGTGCGGGATCGAATCCCAAAACACCCAGTTTTTGGGTTTCCCCCACTTCACTCGGCACCTTCTCCCCTCCACTCGGCCCCACCCCCATTTTTATGGGCTTCCTCCCCAACTCACTATAAGATGCCCAGAATATGTCAAATTTTAAGGATTTTTAGTCAAAATTTACGAACATGTTCCGGCTTCGCCGGAATTTTTTGGTAAAGAATCGTCGATTTTGGTACTCAAATCAATTTTTTAGCACTTTTAAGCATATAGTTCTGCCAGTATATGCAGAAAACAGGCTATTTGTACTTTCATTTTTGCCAATTTCAGGCCACTTTGGATTCAACGTAAATAGCAGCGCTGCGACGTTAGTCTATGTATATTTGAAAATACACAGCCATGTTTTGAATTTTTCACTCCTCTTTACACATTTGACAGAATAATGCAATTTCAGGCTGATCTCTTTGCAACTTACGCGTTGTTGTCAAAGTGAAATGTTACACTAACACCAAGAGTGTATAATTGCACTATATATTAGAAGAAGAGTAAGCCGCTAGAGGGCTCCTCTTCTTGGCATTGCGTAACGGTGCCCCGACCACAACACGCGAATGTTCCCCCGTTTGGTGGGGGGTCGACTAGCATACGCCCTCCCCGTTTGGTGGGGGGGGGGTATGCAAAAAGGGTCCCCGTTTGGTGGAGGGTATGCAAAGGGTGGCCCCGTTTGTTGGGGGGGGTAGGCAGTGTCCCCGTTTGGGGGGGGTCGCCAAGTCAGACTAAGATTGGCTAAACTGATTGGCTGTTGACGAACCCCCCCAAACGGGGACCTCTTTTGCCTACCCCCCCCAAACGGGGACCTCTTTGCCTACCCCCCCTCCAAACGGGGACCTCTCTTTACTACCCCCCCCCCCCCCCACCAAACGGAGGGGGGTATGCTTTGTCGAAGAGAGCTACCCCACCACCAAACGGTGGAACATTCGCGTATTGTGGTCGGAGCACCGTTACGCAATGCTAAGAAGCGGAGCCCTCTAGTGGCTTACTCTTCTTCTTATATATAGTGCAATTATGCACTCTTGCTAACACTAATTATAACCAGCTTCTCTTGTGGATTTCCGCAAGCTTGACATTATGAGAAGCGCTCTCTTCCCTCGCGCTGCGCGGTTTCCTTGATTTTGCTTGCGCACTGCGCGGTCCTCCCAGAAAACAGAGTGTACCTAGTACATACACCCTCACACCCATTTGCGCATGTATGATATAGATTCTGTATTAATTCATATTATTAAATCCAACGACTTTCGTAAGCTGTTTTTGTATTAACATTACAGAAAAAACTGTGTGTTTAATTTAACTGTCAATTTACATTCTTGTTTGCCACAGCTTCCAGAAACTTATTTATTGAAGAATCCAAATCTATTGCCTGAACGATCCTACAACAGATAGTGTTGATGACTACTAAATTGCATCTGTCACTAACCTTCTCGAAAGAAAATTTCATATAAGGATATATTCTTTATTTGGCAATTTTCAGTTTTCTTTTGCTGTTTAGATAAACTGGTCATGTACCTACTCGGTCATCAGATACTTGTAATCATTACTTTAGTCACGTCCGTCTTTTCATGCCAACCTTATAGAGGTAAGTGATGAGCAGAGAAAGCTATTGGATGAGTTCGTGGTTGGATGTGCTACTTCAAATCCATCAATATTTTTCCAATTACACATTTTCGAAAAAAAACGAAGCAGCGAAAATAAATAAGCCTCATATAATTTTAACCCGGCAACGGCGTAAGTTTGACATACATTTCACCTTGTTCAATTTGGTCACAAAAAAGAGAAAATGTAGACTAAGTGAATGTCAAGAAAGTTAATTGGAATTGCTGTAAAATTAATTTGGAATCTACAGACGGAGAAGTAAAACTGCCGATTTTGTGATGAATGTTTGAAATTGGGATTCATTAATAAATTTGGTAAACTGGATCGAATACTCTACTTCAAATAAGTACAAATTGCCAATTGGTTCAGGTAAAAATAGTGTTAGTATTTATTTCGACAAGAGACGGATACAAACACTAACTTTTCACAGTGGGAAATATGCAGTGGAAGCCACGAGGTCTAGCATACCATCGGTTCCGGCGACAAGGAAATAAAACTAGCGCTTCTGCTACCGAACCACATACAAAATAATCTAGATAGTAGTACCTGGTGGCTGCGCGAAAATAGGACATCATCAAAAGTAAACTGGAGTTCGGAGTCGAGCCCATAGAAGCATCAAAATAAGGCCAAAGTGAGAGCAAAATATTCCCACCACCAGCAATGGAGGTATTTTCATTGCAGGAGCCGTATGAGCGAGTCAAATCCGTGCGGCAAAATGTCAAAAAAACATCTGCCATGGAGGAGGTAGAGGTGTGCGTGCGTGCGTGTGTGTATGTGCGCGTGAGTTGTTCTGCACAGTTCTACACAGTGTGAACACCAGCGGACGGTCTAATCTCGGACAACAGCACCAGAGGCTAATAAGAATAATCGTTGCCTAAAATCTGTGGAGACAAGTACTAGTCTCGCTCCATTAGAGTACTTTCTATGAGACTTTGAGTATAAATTTTTATTTGAAAATTTAAAAAAAAACTTCCTTGCCGCCCTCAATTCGGTTTACCGTAAATCCTTTTGCTAGATACAAATAGAATTACACATTTTCGCTATTGTCGGGTGCAGCGAGTGTTCGCAGCAACAGGAAACACAAAAACCTGACCCAGCATAAATGTAGGACGTTGGAGTAATAAATAATTTTCTTTGCAACTTCTTACTACTAGGTTCCACCCAGTCTCTGCGAAACGGATTCTATGGGATACACCACCTTAAGATGCTCAAAACGATTCCTTTTGATGGCTTTAAGTTTGACCAGCTTTCAGTGGCTGGCAGGAAACTTTTTGCTACCAAAAGTCTGAGCGCTGTAGCGCAAATGTTGATTCTCCAAATGGCTACCCTACAATTAATTGTCGGAGGATCTGTATGAATATGAATGAATAAGCTTATGAATTTCCGCCGATTAGTAGTTTCCAATGAAGCGTCGTTCCGGATCTTCTTCTTCTTCTTCGCGATCAGCAGTGTCAGTGCCTAATGGGCTGCACTGGATCGCAGTACGGTTTGGTGGTTCACAAACCTCATGGCGAGAGACCTGGGGACCGGGGTGGACAGACAGAACATTCACCTCTTCCAGCCGTGGTCGGTCGGACCGATCCAAGGGGTTGAATCCAGAACCCGTCCACGTGAGTTTACTAACCCAATTGGCATCGTCCCCCAGCCAGAGCGAGTGCGTAGCAAGGTTACCAAACCGCCGGTTGAGATGGTGGTGTACTGGCTGAAGATCAACTCCAGTTTCCACCACATACGACGTCGGACGGCCTTCTTCTCTCACTTTCACTACGGAGATCGCTTCACCCAACTTGGCGTCCTTGGGAATTTCAACAGAGCGGTCTCCACCGTTGTATACGCGGACATACGAAACCTTGGGGGCTACCTCTAGAATGCCGGCTCCAGGGTAAACCCGTCGACTTTCGTAGAGAGACTGCAACTTGAGGCCGTCAGACTCAACAGCCTTTACACGGACGTCGCACTCCTGCCCCGGCAGCATGCGCATAGATTCCCGAACACACAGGACGACGTTGGTCGTAACCTCGACGTTGAAGACTGACGCAATCGCCTTCAACTCTGCCCGATTCAAGAAACTCAATCGATCAACACTCGATGTGCCCTTCGCGTGGGTGGGTAGATCGAGAAACCCAGATCAGCAAGAAAGTCGAAGCCTAGCAGTACCTCTTGGTGTAGATTTGGAACCACATAAAAGCTGTACGTCAAGGTCCAATTGCTCATACGCAGAGACAGTTGGCACTGACCAAGAATCGTCAAGAAATTACCTTCACCAGCAGCCGATATTGATGGCATTGGGGCGTCAAGGAGAGGAACGCCCATGACATCCTTAATCCGTTCATAGAATGTCTCGATATCAACGACACGGAGGCACCAGTATCCAGTGGTCGGTTGGTCCACCGTTGCTGATGATACCGAGTCCTGATCGTCTGAACGACCAGCAAGATTCTTCTTCGGATTTCGGTCATTAGCCGGTTTCCGTCGCCGGCTTTGTCGCTGCTTGCCCTCGTCGGCCTGACCATTTTCGATCGATAAAGCACACCAAATGTTGACATTCCCGGCGAGAAAAGCTCATGATGCAAGTCCAAGCAACAGAGCTGTTGTCCTGAGCTGTCCTGCGTCGGTACCGGGTAATCGTCGCCACGTAAGCCCCGTGACTTGAGATCATAATAACGCGTTTATCTCCGTTACTGGTAGAAGGCTCATCCCTGACAGGATGAGGCTCATCACCAAATATACGTAAATGACGTTGCCGAGACGACAGAACTGTAAACCTTGTCGGTCGGATGGCATTGACGGAATGGGAGAGCGGAGCGTCGAGTGGATTCCACACCCTTTCT